>CAUYRT010068747.1:0-43602 GCA_963574885.1 Lepilemur ruficaudatus
ACTACTTTGACAGAGTAGATTTTTGAATGTAACAAGATAAGTCAACTTGAGTGGTAATATATTTTGGGAAATCAGCTCACTACAAATTGTGACTGTAAACATTGTACTGTAAATGCTTTGTAGTTTTCCTCCAATAAAAAAAAAATTTCATTTTTAATTAAACTAAATACAAAAGAATCTTAATACCTTATTATAATTATTAGTGTTTCCAAACTTGATATTACCAGTAGAAAATTAATAGGAACTCCAGTTCTCCAGACACCAAGTCAGGAAAGAGGCTCACATAATACATACAAACTGAGTAAATCTCATTTTAGTCTTCCTACACTATTTCTGTATCTGGTTATTTTTCTTGAAAGCAGAATATTCTGTTTAAAACATCCCTTATTAGAATTCTGCTCAGAATAGCCAGTGGACATAATAAAGCTGTTTACACTGTTCTGAGTAACAGTACCCTCCAACAAATATTTGGGGGCTTCCTGCCCTCTCCCACACTCAGGTAACCTCTATTATTATAATTATGTACCCCAATTTTCTTTCTTTGTAATGTAGTATAATGTTCACAAATGTTTTTCAATGTTAACATTTTAATAAGTTAATAAGTCAATATTATCTCACCATAGGAAAAAAACATTTGAAAAGATAGAAGAAATGGCAAACATTTCCCACAACTAAGAAACATGGATAACATATTGGCATAGTTACTTTCAGTCTTTCCCTTTTGCTGATTAAACATTGAAGCTCCTTCTGTGTATGTAAACTGTGTGTTGTAGCCATTCCCCATGATTTCAAAGGCTGTCACTCAACTTTACTCTTAACAGGGGCATAACTTTTATGGAATGCTTTATAATTTGTAAAATTGCTTACTATTTCATGTTTAATTTTTAGAAAATGTATTATTATAAATTATAGTTAGTGCACATATTTATTCATATTCTGTGCCTGTGAAATATATAGCTTAATATTTTAATGTAAATGTTAAACATTATGAAAATATATTTTCACTTTGAAATTACATATTAAATACATTGGATATTTTAACAATGTAGAAACATTGAACAATATAGAACCGACATTGGTTTAATAATTCTTCTGTAACTGTTCTAGATAATGATTCCCTATATTTGCATTTAGAGAGCATAATGTAATAGGAGGCAGTATAGTGGAGAGTTTAACTACATTGACTCTGGAACCTATTTTCCTGTGTTCAAATCTCAGTTGTGTCACATAATAGATATATTACCTTGAGTAGGTTATTTAGCCTTTCTGGTTCTCCTTCTCATTTGCAAAATGGAGGTGAGGGTTGTAGTACACCTATTTGACAGGGTAGCTGTGAGGATTAATGAGTTAATATCTATAAGCTATTAGAATAGTACCTAGTGAGTACTAAATCACATATACGTGTTAACTATTATGATAGGAAAATATATATGAGGTTGCTGATACTTTTCTAATCCTTCCAAGTTTTAATTTTCTTCATGCTTAGAAATATCTCTTACTTTATATCTTTACTTCTTTCAGGCTTATGCAATGCTTATTAAAACAAAACCAAAGGAACATGTTTAGAATCAGAGCAGATCAGAAAAATATCTGCCCAGGCAGAATAGTAGCTGTTAGTGACTGAGGTGAACAAATTTCAGCTGGCAGGATAATATGGCACTGTCTGATTTATAATCCACTAAACAAAAGTAGGAACTCACGTCACAGAATCCCACTGTGCCAACTTGCTAGATTACCCTCTCTCCGTGACTGCTCTAAGCTACACCACAGGAAATCTAGGGAACTGCAGTCCTCACTGGGGTGGCCACCTTTTTGATACACACTCCTTTTACCTAAATTTTTCGTCTGTATTTTCCCAATGTTCCTGGACATGCCAGGTGTCATTGTAATTGCATAATTTAATAAAATATTGAATAATCTGATAAAAAGGAGATGAGAAACAAAAGGAAATCAATGTTTTCAAAAATAACTTGACACATTTGGTGAGGATTTAATGGAGTTGCATCCCTAAAAATAACAGCAAAAAGCTGCTATCAAATTAGGTATACATGAGGCAATTACAAAAGGTGCAGAAAAATCATAAAACCCAGTAAGGTTTGAAACACACATGGCTTGTCAAATGTCATCAACTTCTTACTCTAAAAAAATGGAAACTATGAGTTGTAGAGTATGCATTATGAGTGTGATTTATGCCCATAAAACCACCAAGAAGATAATCGGATAAAATCAAGAAGATAATAAAAAATTATGACTTGACCCCATCCCCTTCCCACACACATAGATTAAAGTGTTTATTTGCTTGTTTGTTGCAATAGACTTTAGTTTTAGAGCAATTTTAGGTTCACAGCAAAATTGAGTGGAAAGTGGAGTTCCTGTATAGCCCTGTTCACATACACTGCTGCCCCACCATCATCTTCCCATGTATTTATTTATTGTTCATGATTTGTTTTGAGATCATTGTACATTCACATGCAGTTTTAAGAAATAATATAGAACCTGTGTGCCCTCAGCAGTATCACCTCACACAGCTGTAGTACAAGATCATAATCAGGAGGAGATTGATACCATCCACAGATCTCATTCAGATTCTACCAGTTTCCCAGGCATTCTTTTGAGTGTGTGTGCACTTAGTTGTACAAAATTATATAACGTGTGTGGATTTGTGAGGCTACCATCACCATTGAGACATATGACATTTCCATGACAAAAATATCTCAGGCTATACTTTTATAGCCACAGAGTGACTGGGGCCATATTTATTTTGGCAAATACATATGGTGTGAGTCAGGAGCTTTACAAGTTAACTCATTTAATATTCTTCTTCCAAATTTTATGAATGAGGAAATTGAGAGAAAGTAAAATGAGTAAATTTCCCTAAGTCACAGAGCTGCTCAGCATCATGGTTCGTTACTGGACTTGAACCCAGAACATCAGGCCTCAGGGTGCATGTGTTAGAGTCTATGCTGACTCACATATCAACTGATGAGAGATCTCATTTGTTTACATGTTTGGAGTTAAAATAAAATATTTAAAGGTCATTTGTCTTTTTATGATCTATCACTTTAATCTACCCTTTTCAAGTGTACAATCAATACTACCCTGAGATGATCTGGTAAGACATATTTATAGTTAAAATGTACACAGTAGTTTCCTTACCCTAAGCATAGTGAAACTGAAAAATTATGTGTAAATTATCTTTTCATTAAACAAAATCCAACAATAAATGTAATAAAAACTCATAATTTCTCTTGGAAATATAAAATTGATCATCAGTATACAACCATTCATAAGTCTAAGAAATTGAGTGCCATGACTCACTACAAAGAATTTACTTTTCAAATATTGCTAGAACATATGAGAGACTGATTACTCTTCTATGTCAATAAAGAATTAGTTCCTTGATACATAGAATTATACATATTTTGCCTGGTCATCTACTAAGGGATGTTTATTTAGGAATCTATTATATGTCAGGACTTTCACAGGGATTAAGACCTTAATCCTCATTTTTCTCTAATTGAGTCCGTAGTCCAGGAGGTATACACTAGTAAACGATAATGCATTGGGGCAAATGTAACCTGTAAAGACAGGCGAAACTAGCTCTGCTTTAGGAGGTACGAAACTAGTAGTCAAGGAATATTTCATAAGAGAGATGGCGTTTCTGGGAAACTATACTAAGTGAGCCAGACAAGGGAGGAATGACTTCAGGAGAGTGAGTATTACAAGCAAGTGACAGTCAGGGATGTGCACACGTCCTTTGTATAACAATAAGACTGAAGCAAGGCATGATACCAAGTTAGGTGTCAGGTGACGAAGTCATCTATGATGTAGATGATGGAAGGATTCTGTCTGGAGGTAGAGGAAGGATGTGAACTGATGACTACGGAGAGCCTATAAAGAAGTATTAATAATATGGATGATGCTTAGGAGAGTGGTAATTCTGCATTTTGCTACATATGGCACATGACATTAAACATAGCAAGGATCAAACATCAAAATTTCAACCTTGACTCCTATAGTCACTGATGCTTTCTCCTAATTTTCCCAAAATTTAATTCTGTCCATTGGCAACTACAGCAAATACTCTCAGGGAGGCAACAATGAGCAATAGTCATGATTATGGGCTTTGGATAAAGGTGTACCTGGTCTTGACTTTCGTCATGGTTTTGTTATAGCTGAATGAATTAGACACAACACTGGTTCCTTGTGTTGTACTTTAGAAAATATAGTTAATAATTTAATCTATCTTAAGAAATGTAGTTTAATTTAAATGGAATTATGCCCACAGAATACAATGTCTGGCACATAGTAAGTTCTCATCTAATGGTAGATATTTCTTCCCCCTTGTCATAGAAGAATTTCTTATCTAAACTGATAATATTTATCATGCTTTGTTGGAATTTTAGCCTGAATGCTGCTGATCTGCTTTGTTCCATTGCTGGTAATATCCTAATTGGCTAACTGATGTGTCTTTGTCTAATTCAGATTGTTGCAAGTTTTTGTGCCACCCAGACCTGATTTGACTTGGCTTTGTATCTGTTGTATGGCTAGATCAAATCATACTCAAAGAGTGTGGTTCTCAAAATATAGTGTGCATCATAATCACATGGAGGAGTTACTAAAACAGGATTTTCAGCACAAAATGCCAGAAGTTCTGTGGTGGGTCCAGAATCTTCCGTTTTTAACAGGTTCTCAGGTAATGCTGATGCTGCTGGTCTGGAACTTTGAGAACCATGACTGTAAGGCCGTGGGGATAGGTATGCTATCATATGGTCAGCCTTAACTGATGTGTAATTCATTCAATTCATTTATTAGTGGCTGATAAAACACCTGTCTCTAGATTGCATGCTATCAGGGATCAAACAATCTTTCTCTTTTGAAGTTACTACCACATTATAATAAGTCAAAATGAGAAGCTGCCCTAGGGAAATGTTATAACAAAACAGCTAAGACTGTAGGCTATGCTCTCATTACATCAAAGCTGGGTAATAATTCTAATGCTTACTAACTAGACAAGTTAGTCTCCTTTGTTGGGATATACTTTGTTTTTTATAGAAAATGATGATAATAGTACTAACACTAATAATTCTTCATATTACTAAATGTGAATTAAGGAAGAAGATATGTAAGAAGTGATAAAGGTTAATTCCTAATTCTGTTATCTTGCTTATCAAATTCAAAAGCTCAGTAATTTTATGACGTATTATCACTCAGGATCCAGGATTTGATTTTACCCCACTTAGAGGCTAATAAGTCAGCTGGTTATTGTTTCATGGATTCTGACATAAACCTCTTGAGTCAGAGACAAAGGGACTTACTACTCATGACAAAACATGTAACACAGTTTATTTCCGTTACCCCTGCACCTCAAGCCCCGTAGCGGGGGTGTGGGGGGACATTGAAAGGACTAGATTGATACTATATAGGCAATGGGTTTGTGTCACTGCTGAGATACGCTGGACTTGGGGAATCCAAATCTATTTTAGAGCAGGTGTTAAGTAAGCCTGCTCTTTTCCTGGAGGGAGCCGTTATCCCATCTGCAAAGGTCATTCTGTGTAAACGCCGTGTTGAGAAATACCTCGGGTAAAGGGAGGTCAGGGCCTTGAATTCTTGGCAAGCTTGAAAGAGGTTTAGGAGACACCCATGGAGAAATGTGTCTCAATAAGCACAATTTCTGAAGTACAACACTGGACTACTATTAATTAATACGACTGCATTATACTTTGATGGTATGACTTAACTTAGTCAATGTATATATATTGATTGATTGCCTATTCTGTATTAGACATTGTGCTAATTTTGCAGAACAGATAGGACTCCTGCTACCGTTCAATGAAGGAGACAAAGAAATCTGTGCGCAAATTCATAATTTCTGATTTTCATGACGGTTATAAAGAAAAAAAGAGACCTTGAGGCAGGATATGAGGAGAACATCTGATTTAAATGGAAGAATCAGGGAAGGCCTCTCTGAAAAAGTGACAGATAAGTAGGAGAGAAACACATGAATAATGGAGGGTGGTTCCATCCTCCCGTGTGTTAAATACCTAAGGTGTCCTGTTTTAAAATACATGTCAAAATATAAAATACCTTTATCTTTATGCAAAATTCTTGCAACTCATTCATTTGATGGTCAGAATTTTAAATAAAGCGAGTCCCTTCCGGGTTTGGAGGCAAGATCAAAAATTCTAACACAAGAATCTGCTGTGTTTTGAGACCTATACCCCATTCCATAGATAAGCTGTCTTTTATCAAGTCCTATTTTTGTAAGAAGTTCTATAAATTTTAAGAAACAAATCAAATGGGTATCACACATTTGGAAGAACATGTTCATCACATGAGAGACAAATACACTGTGTCTTCGTTTGATCAGACAGGAGCCTCTAAAGAATTAATTTTACAGGAGACACAGAGGGATGATCTGTTCAGCATCTTTGAATTTCATTCTGACTTTTGAAATAATGCATGTTCCTCTGATTTTTTAAAAATCACTTGTCATTACATTTCCCTAATTTGTCGTTTGATAGATCCAAACAGCCTTAGAGAAGCATCTCTGATTCAAACAAATGATTCTTTAATTCAAGGCCTCCTCTACTTGCTATCTTACTGTAGCAGAATGTCCCAGCTGAGTTCAAAACAAGATTCATTCTGAATGTTTCAGGAAGTCGTAGACCATTCATCTCTCTGGCATATATTTTCGTGAATTATTCAAGGGCTTTTACAAGTGTTCGCAGGATTTGGAAGAGGGGCTGAGGCAGCTATGTACACAGTGTAAGTTACAGAAAGGGCATAAAGGGGAAATGGGGGAGAGAGACGAAGGAGAGAGAGAGAGAGAGAGAGAGAGAGAGAGAGAGAGAGAGAGAGAGAGAGAGAGAGAGACTTTTTGACTGCGGATAATGATAGATTGCTTTTGAGAGAACTCTACAGAGAGAGTGCTATTAGGATCTGAAGCTACATAAGTTGTTTTAATGATAATAATTCAAATACAACAACAAAATGCTTTCAAACTTTGATACAATCAAGATTATAGGGAAACCTGAGTTGCAAATTTGTTTGAGGTCAATTCTTCCTCGGAGATGGATTGCTCTTGTCTTTCATGGACTTAGGCATTTTGAGAGCCCGTAATATTCCGAAGCAGACTCCGTGCACAGTAACTCCATGAAGAATTCAGAGTAGATGAAACTGAAATTTTGGAGGGACACTTAAGAAATATCCCTAGAAAATCTCAGCAAAGATTATGCAAAATAGCCTAGAGTCACACCTGCTGAGTTCCCGTAGCTATGGTAGTGGGGATAAAAAGTCTCATTAATCAGTAAACAACGTTTGTGTAAGCACAGTTCCCCCCACAGATTGGTTGTAGGACTCTAAAGGAATAAACACACGTCGACGACTTTGGTTTGGGTCTCTGTGATACCAAACTATCTCATTACATCCAGAAATAAACATGGCACGAGAAAGACAATTAAATAAATTAATGAAAAACCAACAAAAAACACCTACTAGTTGATTTACTGGAATTTTCACTTTTCCATTTGTTTGTTTAACTTGGTACAGGTGCAATAATAGTTTAAAAATAAAATATATTCAATGGAGCAATTAACTCATGCGCTTTTATAAATGTCCACATCAGTTAGTTTTTCTATCTAGTGAAATTATTAAGAAATGATTCTACTAATGTACTTACAACTTGAATGGGTAGGAACTAACATTTTTACCTTATTTCAATCTTATTTATTGAAGCTGCAAGTTTGAAAATAATCAATTCTTTAGGTGGCACATTTAGGTAACTTGTACTTCTGATTTTCTTCAATTAATTGGATTGACTTATTAAAAAATATTCATAACTTAGTGGTACAAATGTTTAAAAAAACAAAAGAAAACCAAAATCAAACAACAGCAACAACAAAAAAAACCCCAAATTCAATTGGTTTGTGAAATATTGTATTTTTCAAAAGTGTGTTCTACATTTTTTGCCAATGTATTCACTTCCAGAACCTTCCCACTTCCCTATCACGTGGTGGAACCTATATCTCCTCCTCTTAAACCTGATGAGTCTCGGTGATTGCTTCAACTAATAGAATAAGAATGAAGTGATGCTGTGGGATTGAAATTAGACTATGAAATGTGACAGAGCTTTTCTCTGGTTCCATTTTATTCGTTATGAAGTCCGAGACACACAGATAGACTCAAGTGCAGAGGAACCGAATTCAGTCTGGATTTTCTTTCATCTGATCTCTCAATTGACAGCCAGCCCGGTGAGAAAGGGGCCGTCATGGAAACGGATCCTTCACCCTTTAGGGGGGTTGCTGCGTGGAGCACTACTGAGCTCTGCCAAATTTGCGAATTCATAAATAAAATAAATGGCAGTTGTTTTATGGCCCTAAGTTTTTGAATGGTTAATTTAAAGCAATAAACTGGAATATCAAATTCTTAACAAATTTAAATTTTCCAAAATTGAGAAATAAAGCAAAATGAAGATTGCATACGCTTTCACTATTGTAGTGAAGTATTGTGTAACTGGTCTGTGAAAGAATTATTTAATTTTCTGGTTAGTGAAACTTTGTTTTGACTTGTATAATTTTGATTAAGCCACAGGCTCTCTACAGTCATATGTCAACTTATAGATATTTTTCTCCAAAAGGCATGCAAATGATCTCTCTCCTGTAAAGAGGATAACTACAAGTTTATAGTCTTATTGCCTGTAGGACATTAACCAATTTTGTATCCATTAGCAAACTCCTTTCTATATTCCTTTCAACAGCTTGACTATAGCTACTCAGTCCCTTGAACTGTTTTTGATACTCAGTCCACTGAAGTGTTTTTGAATCAGATTTATCATCTTCCTGATTCCCTTGTTAATGAGTTAACACAATACTTTTCTTGTGTTTATATTACTAGGATAGTAATGCTTTTAAGTTTTTGAAAAATATATTTGACATGGGTAAACTAAATATAATTTTAATTGTGTGGAGTTGGTGATGTCAATGAAGAAGGTAGAATAAGGACCCTTGACAGTTCTCTCCAATATATGATCAACAAGAAAACTGGAAAAAATGTTCAGCATCAACAAGGCTGGTCGGAGTCTATTTTTCCTTCCTAATACATATTCTTTTTTGTTTCATATTTGAGCACGGTAAAATTACCGTAGAACTAGAGGTGACTTCTTCAACTCACATAGTGATAATATTGTGTATTTATTTCAATAGCACTGACTTTCAAGTGCTATAATTTTAATTCCATCTAAAAGCAACAATCAAAAACTATGTGGCTTGAAAAAAGAAAATAAACAAGGGTTTAAATTCTTGGTTGTAGTGAACATATTTTTTTTCAATTCAACTTCACTGAACGTGTCATCTAATCTTTACTAAAATGCTCAGCAGGAACTTTACAAAGGTCCTTTAGATGCAATCACTGAATGATCAAAAGTGAAGGAAAAGGGAGTTTTGTATTTTCAAACAGGAAATATGATTTAAAAAGTAACCTGTGATAGATGGTTTATTATTGTTCTTTGGGCCCCAAACTTCAGTTTCTCCTATGAAATTTTATGTTGTTTTAAATTTGAGATGGTTGTTTTACTAACAGTTTCTAAACTGTAGGAAATTAGTATGGACAGGGTTTGAATAATTTAAATATTTTTCCAAAGATCCAAATTTTTATAATAAAAGAAGTTCAGGATTAGAGCTTATTAAAAAGAAAATATGCATTGAAATTTTAAGGATTGCATAAAGTCAATTTTGATCGAAGATTGTTCAGTGTTGCTAATAGTTTAGTATTTTCAAACAAACTAGAGATATTACCAAAAACTCTTTCCTCACATATATGAAAGTCACTTTAAAAATCAGGTCCCTGTGGAAAATAAAATCTCACAATTGATATCTTGTCCCTTTATTGTGAATGAAACAAAATTTTTCACCACATATTGAAGGTGTAGATATACTAATTATTATATAAGTATAATGTATACTTATATAAGAATTGAATGAAAGTTGTGTGATTCTTTTGACATGATACAAACAATAAATATTTGCTCTTAAAGGGAAATACAAAACGCAGATAAGCAAAAACAGGACTTACAAAGGACCATAATACCAGTACAGTATGAGCTTATGCATATTTTTATATATTCCTTTACTCCATCATCATCTATTTCTCTATCCATCTGTCTATCCATTCATCTGACTAAATATTGTCTATCTATATCTCATCTATCATCTATCTCTGCCATCTAATGATAGCATCTGGCTTACTTACGAAATGAGAACCAAACAAGATCATAGCACAGATAATTTTAAAATCTGAACTTTGTCATTAAGTCATATAACATGTGGTTATTTCTATTTTTACATTATCCATCACGTTAATGGGTAAAGACTATTATTAATATATTAGTTCATGTGAATTATATTTCATTATATAGCTGTTGTAGCAGACACTATTGGTTGTATTACTGATAATTATTGTTCCTTTCTTCTCTATGACAGGCTCCTAAACTGGTTCAGATATTCATCTGTATAACTGGAAAGTTTAGCCTGTTCCAATCTTCAGAGAGAAATTCTGATGGATTTAAAGAAATTAATGTTGTTCTACTCCCCATTGTTGAGCAAGTTTTTGTCATGGAAATGTGGCATAATTCTGGTAAATCTGGTGCAATACATAGCACTTTAATTAAATATACTGTATTTAATATGTGTTATAATCATAAACACTAATGTTTTTAGGAAATAATGTTAGCAGGACCTAGATAATCAGAAATTAAATGAATTCATAAAATGTTTTTACTTATCTTTTGGGGGAATGGTTTATATGTATAATATCTGACACATTTTCAATTGTTAACAGCCAATTGTATTTTAAATTTTTATATTCTGGTTATAATTTATAATGTATTCATCTTTGGAAAGTTTAAATTTATACAACAGATTAGTATATATTTATATTTATGTACTGTCTTTGAAATATTGATATTCTTTACTAGTTTTTTTAATTAAAGTTCTAATATACATGTATATGTTTGTATGTATATATATTTAGTGTATATTATAGTTCTCTCTCTTATACACACTCTAGCTACATATATCTAGAGAGAAAGAGACAGAAAGAGTGTCAGAATTTTGATTTATTAATTAAAAGACTTTAGGCAAACTTCAAGATCCTCTTTTGGGGTGGATATTGTTTGATGCTAATCATATATAATTTTAAATTACTGGATATTCAATTTCCTTAACCTTTATGAAGGAATATTAAAGGCTTCGACTAGTACCAATCCTATCAAAACCACTACCATGCAATGTCACCTAGATTCTCTGCAAATCAGATGCCATTTGACAACCCCAAAGGTGAGAGAAGAGCCCCTAGATTGTCACAGACAAGAGTGTTCTGTTGAATGAGCACGAAACAAAATATTTAATGATATATTTTTATCCTAAACTGTAGAATTTCAGTTTTCTGGTTTGTTTTCTTTTTATTATTTAACAAAAAAATAATGTTTATTTCTTCACAGGCCATATATAACCAGTTTTATGTACTTTTGTGGAAAGAAAAAAGAATCTCAGATTATTTTTTTTAATTTGGCTTTTACCTTTTACAAACTTATTTATTCAACAACTAGATTAAAGAATGTTCTTATAGTGATTTATTCAAGGAAACTATGGGGACAAAGTTTGAACACTTAAATACAGCAATTAGTTTTATATATAGATATAGAAATACAAGAAAGGCAGGTGATATCAAATATCAAAATATATTATAATACAAATCTATTCATTTGCAGGTCTTGCAAATTGTGGAATGATAGGGAAGGTAAGGAATTGGGAGTCCATAAAAAGAAAGAAGGAAGGAAGAGATGAGCAGAAAGTCCCCAAGGCTTAGGAGACAAATTGAGAAGGAATAATTAGCAGTTCCATGCTCATTTTACTCAAATGTCTCATATTATTCCTTGCATAGCATTCTTTCTGTAATAATTGAGGAGGTGTGTGTGTGTGTGTGTGTGTGTGTGTGTGTATAAAGTAAAACTGAATGTATAATCTTCTGTATCCCAAGTATTACCTTGTTTCTACAAGAGTATATTTATGAGCTACTGAATTTCACCTACACAAGCATCCAAAAATGTCTCCATCTCAAGTTAATTTAATGAAAAAGAAAATGGTCTCTACATTTGATTAATTCATAATGAATGCAAACAGGACTGGTTCTAGACACCAAGTATAAGCCTTTTATTTTAAATTTAGTATATGACAGGGATTCATTTTCTTTCCAGAAATGTAATACTAAATATTGTCCATTTAAAATCTAATAAGATGCTGAATGGAAAAGATTTATAAATCAAATACATTAACATTGCAAATGTCTTTGGATTTTGCAGGTTGCTATCATTGTACTGATTTTATTTGACTCCATGGTACCATTATGCTAGCTTATGCTAGCTGCTGCTCTAAATTTAGCTCATTGAATGCCTGATAAAATGCCATGTACTGCAAGTGCATTACAAGCACATCAAATCTTGCGTCTGCAGTTCACAAGTTTAGACAGTTATTCTTTGAAAGAACTCTTAATGGGCCTCAGTATTTGATAAATTGTGAACTATTTTACCTATTATACCTAGGACATGGCTGCCCAAGTCAAAACAGATGCATTTCCACATCTAACTTAAAAATCACAGCAAATTCAAGGGAAGTAGTATCCATAATACAAATTTTCTTACAATAGTACACATTAATAGCTATTTGAAGTGCAAAAGCCATTTAATATAAAATATAAACATACAAATCCAATTTTATTTATTTTAATAAAACTCAAAAACTGTAGTAATAACAACAGAAGTGGTAGGTTTCTTTATGGAACATACAGGTTAAACCAAAGACTGACATATATAGTGATATTTAAAGCTCACAGCAATTCTTCCTATAGGTATTATTATTTTCCCTTTTTTACAACTGAAGAGACTGAATTCAGGGAAGTTAATTATTTTTAGAAGATTCATAGGAGTTAATCAAAGCAGAGGCAGGTTTGGAGCCCAGGGGTGGTTAGTTCCAAAGCCATTGTGCTACTAAACTATCCTAATAGAAATGTGTAGTTAGTTATTCCTTTCTGTCCTCATAATTTTAGTTGTCATCAATTGTGACAAATAATTTAGATTGTGAAAATCAGAATCTGTTTGAGGTAAAACTGCCAACCTTGAGTAAACAATCTAGATAGGTTGAATATCCTGGATGCCATGTGGTTACCTCCCACAGCAGGGCAACACTGCCTCCAGGAAAATGTTTTCTTACGCTAAATCAAGAGTGGGAAGAAATTTAAAAAGACACCAAGATTTTGCCATACTCCTTAGCTCTTTAGTTTCTTCTATTGGAGACAGTTCTCCAGGGTACTGAGTATGACAAAGGCAGGCGGAGATTAAAAACGGAGATTAAATATCCGTTATAAAGAATTTATTTTATTATTTTGCTTTCTAAGTTTTCTCCTTAGCCAGGATGTGCTTATTTCTACGTTTACAGCCTCACTCAGTTATTCATTGACTAACTTTTTCATAAAAACATGTGTCAGTTGGCTGTGGAATGCCTTGAAGTACTGAAAAAGGAAAGGAAAATTTGCAAAATAAAGGTAAGTGCATTTGGTTCACAGTTGGTCTTCTTGGTAAATCTTGATTGACATTAATGTCTACTTATAAAAATGATTAATGATTTCTACATATTTTATCCTGTATCTAGGTGTTCTCTGTAGCATATGCAAATGATGAAGCGTAATGATACAATTAAAAACACCCAGTTTACGGACGGAAGAGAAGATACTTAATTACTTTTCAAACCTCAAAATGTAATTGCTATCCAGAATACGTTTTTCACATTTTGCTTGGATCTTGCTTCCTGGGTCTGTAGATTACATACCTTGCTTTCTAGATCTGGGATTGCTTTCTTTCATTAGTTCCTCTCCAAAATTTTATTTTGTCTTCTTCTCAGAATCCTATTAGAAACATCTTATACATCATCATTTCATAACTCAACACTTATTTATAATTTTAATCTCCTTGCTCTTCAGAAATGCATTTCAGCTTATTTTTATCTGTATCTATGTCCATAACTATATCTTATTTACCTGTGTCTACTATATGTTCTTTTCTTATCCTTTCACTTTATTTTATCCTTTCATTATCCTTTTACTATCCCATGTATTCTGGAAATGAGTCCATATATATGCACACACTGACACACATATATACAGAGCCACACATCTATACACACAGAAACATATATATGCACACAAACATATATATACATATAAACACACACATACATATATGTGTGCTGTACTAGTTTTCTATTACTGCTGTACAACTTTGTTTATCCTTTCAGGTGTTTACAAACATTTGGATTATTCCCTGGTTTTGGCTATTAGACATAAAGCTGCTATGAACATTTGTGTACAAGTCTTTGTATGGACATATGGTTTTCAATTTTATTATAGGAATATCTAGTACTGGCCTGGTTGGATGATACTCAAGAGCAGAGATTGAAAAATTTTTCGTAGACAGCAAGAGGATCATCTCTTAGTCTGAGACCAGCAGGTTGTATAACAGAAAAAGATGAATAAGGATCTTGAGAACCTTGGGAACTGCAGGAAGTAGGGGAACGTGAGAGGTGAAGGTGTCTATCGTCTTGGCCATGTAGACGACAAAGAACTATTACAAATATAAACATAAGATGGGGTTAAATTTAAGCTGTGCAAGAGAAGTATATGACCAAAATTGTATCTGAGTAAATAAACAAAGGTAAAGGATTAAAAATAACCAATGAGTGTCATCTGAAATACATTTATCATTAAATTTGATGGCATTAAAATTTATTTTAAAGAAAATTCTGTCTCATGATACTCCTCTCTTACACACTGAGGTCATTGCAAAATGCCCACATGATTTTGCAATGTTCAGTTAAGCCCAACCTTGAACATCTACTTGGCCATTTGAAAACTTGACAAGCTAATTTTCTGTCTCTAAACTCTGGCTTGTCAATTCTTTTGGGGCCTCTCCAAAGCCTATTTTCAGTAATGGCCGTCCTTTGTTGTTCTGTGTCTGGTTTGCAGAATCTTAAAATATTTTATTATCCCACTCTGCCTGTGCCATCATGGGAACTAGACCATGGAGTTATTTCTTTTTCTTGTCCTAGCTTCAAAAAATGACATTGCAAATAATGCTTTTACACAAAATAGAAGAAACACACTCCTGTGTATTTGTAACATTTTACCCATTTGCATTCCCAGTGAAAGCCTCTATTTCTTCTACCTCCAAAATCAGGGTTACAGATGCTTATGACTTTTTGATGACTTTTGATGAAATTAGAATTTTTAAAAATATTTTTCCTGGAATAACTGGGATATTATTTATCTGATAGCTATAAAATATACTAAATATATCTTTAAAGATACTATTACATATATCAGGAATTTCTGTAGTGTAGTGGTTATCATGTTCGCCTCACACATATATCATGATCTACTTGTTAATTAAATATGCCAGGTATTGATTTTACCAGATCTGATAAAGAAAAGTATTGCTCTAGTTTAGTGGTTGGTAAAATTTTTGCATGGGAAAGGCCAGAAAGTACATATTTTAGGTTTTTAAGGGTACATATAGTCTCATATTTTTAGTTTTTCTTTCCCACAATCTTTAAAAATGTAAAAAAATTTTGGCTCACCAGATGTTTTAATAGAAAAGCAGCCCACAGACCTGATTTGTTTCTTACTTTGCTGAAGTCCCCTCTATTTTATTTTTAAAGAAAAGAATATTATCCATGACAACATGATATCACAAGATACATCCTTGGAATGAGACTCTGTTAAAGGAATGTCTAAAACCAAGTAATTATAATTTGCATAAGTAATAATATTTTGATCTAAATTGTTTCTTTCTTGTAAGTCATGAAGACTCCATTTTGGTAAACTAACTTATTTAATTAGTATCGATAAATTTTAGCTAATCACTATAACAAATAATGTTCCACAATTTCTTAATACAATAGAATTTTGCTGCTTATTCATGTCAGAATCCAAGTACACAGATTTCCAGGGGATAATTCAGAGATTCATGCTCTTTGGGTTTTGTGATTTCTCTCATCTCTAGGTTCCTGAATTCTTGTTCATTCAGTCAGAAGATAGGACAAATGACTGTGGTGGTTGGCAGGTCAGGTTTTGTGGGCATATATCACTACTGGCACATTCTATTAGCCAGATCTTAAGCAACATAACCACACCTAATGTAAGTGTGTTTGAAAAATGTAGCCTATCTGTGTGCCCACCAGAAAAAGCAAACACACTTCCTTGAATACCTAGCAGTTTGCGGACATAGTTGAATGCTATCTCTTCCTCTGTAATTACAATATCCCCCTTAGGGTGTCTCCGAGACTTACAGAGTTCATTCAGAAGAGCTCCTTGCCCATACTGTATACCATGTGTTTCATCATTCTTGCTACAACTGGTTGAATCAATGTTGGACACCTGCCTACAGGTAGCTACGTATTCTATCTGGTTAATGTATGTGCCATTAGATCTCTCTTGGGGAATTTTAGCTCAAGGCATAAGAAGAGTCAGCTAAGGAATAATAGTGAGGTACAGTAGAATCAAAGATAGAGTGGTTGAGCCACTGTGACCACACAAGTAGAAGGGAATGACAGATGCCTGAGTCTGAGGGTGCAACAAGATAACTGAGCTGCTAAATCATAGAGTCCCAAGTGATAAATAAAATACTAGCCCCAGTTACTTGATCTGTTTCCATCCTTCTTAATTCCATTGTATATTAAGAATAAACTATCCTCAATTAAGTTTACCTGTGTGGGTCCATAAATTAAATCCAAATATAAACTGTATTGTACAAAAACATTTAGTTAATTTGATTAAATTTAACCAGTTTGATTTTAACCAAGATGGAAGTTTATCCCACGTTCACTGATTTCCTAGTGTTAGTGATAGCTCATATCAGACTCCTTGTGCTCTATCCTGTTATGGGTATCTATTAATATTTCCCATTATGGCATTTTCCATATTTATGAAACACTTTATGTATTATATTTTTCTTAGCCATCAGATTGTGATTTCCTTAGATCACTCTAAGCACAGGTGCATTCAATTAAGCATATATCATATTGAAACTCCCTAAGTGAAAGGGCTGATTGCTTTAGCCAATCATCATCTAATTATTTTTGAGATGATTACTCTACCATCAAGAATATAATCTATGACCATGAACCACAGCACAGCACAGGGTTTTAAACTTACTAATAGATACTAATTAACATATGCTTTGATCAGAAATATAACGGGCATATACATATATATGAGTGACATCTGCATATTTTATTTGTATATTTACTATAGAACAACGCATAAAAATATAATAACAGTACTAAAATGAAGTCTCTGAATACTTAGTTAAGAGAAGGAAAAAAGTGTCTGTGGGTGCCAAGCCCATGGAAATTAATTTAAAAGGGCTGTAAGTTAAACTTAAAAGAATGGGTGCCCTGTTTGTTCTGAGAAAGAGAAACTTAGCAAAGGTCCTGAAATGCTTATTTAAAATTACAAGATAAGGATAATTGTTAATGGATCTAGAAGAATTCTTAGATATTTGGATTTCACAGAACATCAAAATTGAAAATATATATGAGAGAGCAGTAACTGGGTTGACAACACTTACTTTTTTATAAGGTTATAAAAAGTGAAAACCAAAGGGTAGATTTTATCATCCCACAGTAGCATCTTCCATCATTACTATTTTATGAAAGGAAAAGTATTTAAATATCAACAATTAGGAAATAATCTCAGACTTAACAATGAACACATTTAGCTTTAGGGAATATTTTACTGAATTAACCTTTTTTTTTTTTCTTTTTGACATGGATAAATACAATCTCATTATGCAAAGATATCAGTTAGTTGATCAGCACTTAGAAATGGCTAAATTAGATTTGGGTCCCAAATAGACCAAATGTACCAGGGATAGAGAACAGTCCAGTGCCAAGTGTTTAGATGTGGCTGAGAAATCAAATTGGGAAGTCTGAGACTTAATAATAATATATTTGCTCCTTATTAAAGGCTTTACATGTGCTAGGGAAAGCTGCCTCTCGGCTCACACTTGAGCTGGCAAAGCAAAACTTCATTGGATGCAGGTGAGTGGAAATTCAAATTGGATTAGCTGGCAGCAGATCAAAATCAAGACAAATGAAATTGTCATTAGATCTTGAGGATATAATCTGTTTGACTTTGCCTTGTGTGCAAATTGAGTTTCTCTTTTCATTGCTAATTAAAATAATATGCTGAAGGAGAAGAACTGCACTATTTATAGGAAAGTAGACTATTTCTCATCAACGTCAATTAAATAAGCTCAGTCTTAATATCCCGTGCCCCTGAAAAGTAGAAGATGAGGTAGTCATAAGGTTAAAAAGGTGAAATATAAATGCAGTTTACCATCATAGAAGATTCATCTCCTCTCAAAACTTCCTTCAGTCTAGAATTTCTAGAAAATTCTTGTGCTATCCATTGCTATGTAGGTTATATTCTTAGCTATATACTTCTTGTAAATGTACCCTGTATTTTTATACATGTTTCAGAAAACTCAATTCTGTAGATGTGTTCTAAATTTATTTTGTTTTGTTAATCTTAACTTTATGTTTGAGTCTCTATTTAATTTGCTTTCGTGGTTTCATCAACATGTGTAGCTTTTGGCAATTATAATAGCAAATACCAAATACTTGCATAAAATTTATGCATACCAGACAAACGTAAGTGCTGAGTCCCATTTCCACCTGCTAGTATTGCAGAACCTTTTGTGGCAAGGCCAGAACTGGGGTTCAAGGGCCACAATGTCTGGGTCAGAGAGAAAAACAAATCTTCAGTTCATGCGCAGAAGTTTGGATATTGTCCAGTAAGGAGCCAACAGGGAAGTGTTGTGATAAAATTAATTTAAAATAGCAACCTTGATGACAGGGAAGGTGATAAATTAGAAGGGATTAAGATATGAGCAAAGTTAGAAAAAAATAATACAATCTTTTATGTAAAGGATTCTGAGAAGCTAAGATAGGAAATTTTTACTGGGGATAAATAAGAAGGAGTGGATTAAAGAGACTTTTTGAGGTAGACTTTCTGTGACAACTAATGTATACAGCTGGGGAGAAGTGTAGGTTAATCTCAAAGGCAACCATGTTTCCATTGTGGTTGACCAGACAGAAAATATGCTGAAAGAAATTAGTTAAAGCAAAGTTGGAAAGAAAAGATCATGTTTCGGAAAGATAACGTTTCTGTAGAATATGTAGGCTCTGTTCTGAAGAATTACCTTTGTAAAATGAATACTTGGACATCATACTTCCCAGGAAAACAGTTGGTAATCTCCCCATTGTTCTCTGAGTGAAATTCAGCTGCTTAATGTCATAACGGAGAACCTAAAATATGATTCTCCTCCCTTTCCACTAAGTCTCTTACTGAGCATTGACTATCTTCATGACTGTCCTCTAGCTATATACCTAGCTGTTGTACTTCCTTCAAAATACCTTGCTGTTTATTTCATATCTCCATTAGTTGCTTTTTTGGCAACAAAAGGACTCACTTCAAGTAAGGTGAGTCCTTATTTATTAAGACTCAGCCCAACGCAACCACTTTTTCTTTGAAAATTCTTTTTTTTTCTCTGAGTTTCACCCCGAAGATCAAATTCTGGAATTACTTTTGCATGCACTGATGGTGTTCTGAAAAATATTTTCACCATAATAGACTTCCTTGGGTTTAGTGTTCACATATTTGTTTCCTTCAATACGGACAGATATTACCTTGTATTTTGTTTTCTAGGACAATAGCCACTGTAGGTAAGGAAGAATAATGTTTGTTGTCTGTATGTATGAATAGATAGATTAATGTCTAATTGAGCTGAGACTGTCTATGAGCAAGCTATAATTACAAATCATGTGTTCCAAATATAAGTTGTACAGTAAGGGAAGTATTTGGCTGGCACCCAATAGACAGAAGAGCATTTCAATGGGGGAGTGAGTGGTTACGGTTTTTAAGTGCTGAAGAGAGTTCTTGAGGATAAAGGCTGAAAAGAGGCTACTAAGTTTGTACTTAAGGAATCAAGAGAAGAGAGAAATTTTGTGAAAACGTGGTAACTAGCGGGAGCATATCACTGAGCAGTTCTATGTAAGAAATATGTGGAATAATCTATGTATCTAAGTATGTAAATGTATCTGTCTGTCTGTCTAGTTAGTTCAGTGCCTCTTGCTCTTCTGATGAAGTAATTTTAGAATACATATACAGCCAGAGACAAATAACCCAACCTTTATACAGTGAATGCATGGGTCTTTCACAGCTAAGATTCAAACAAGGAATCCTAATCAAACACTATGCAACCTAGACTTCTGTGATGTCATGCTAGGTAGACTAGTTCTGAAATAATAATAAAATAGCCATAGCTATAAATATGTATGTTAAATGTAATTACTGTATTCATGAAAACATTAACATACCATTCTTCCCAAAGTTTATATTATACTTTCACATAGAACGTACAACTACCTGAATATGGGTTTATTTTGCAATAGAAAGAGTAAGATATATTGTGACATCTCAATAAAGCCTCCAAGGAAATAATTTCACAGCAATGAATCAGCACATATATTTTCATGGTTTATATTTTGAACTAATAAATACACCTATGTAACTGGACTAATTTTTTATATAATATCTCTTTACTTCAAATGAAAACTAACATATAACTTCATGAGGTCTAAGGAAAATGAATGTTTATACAGAATAGCTACATTTTAAAAGCCTGTTTAACTATTAAATTAGTGAAGTGTTAAATTTCATTTTTTGGTTAATTGACCTATTTAGTTGTATTTCTTTCTTTTTTTTTTTTTTCAAAATGTTTCCAGTTACATGTATTGATTTTGTTATGCTTGAGTCAGGGTTATAAGTGTAACCATCACCTAGATGGTGTTCATTGTACCTATTAGGTAGGTTTTCACCCATTGCCTATCCCCACCTCTCCTCTGCTTGATTTCCGTTGAGTTTTACTTCCCGCTGTGCACACGTGTGCTCATTGGTTAGTTCTAGTTTAATAGCGAGTACATGTGGTATTTGGTTTTCCATTCTTTAGATACTTTAATTAGGATAAGGGTCTCCAGTTCCATCCAAATTGTTGCAAAAGGCCTTACTGCATCCCTTTCATGACTGCATAGTATTTGATAGTATACAGATACCACGTTTTGTTAATCCACTCATGAATTGATGGGCACTTGGGTTGATTCCACATCTTTGCAATTATGAATTTTGTTGCAATAATCATTTAAGTACAGGTGTATTTTTGATAAAATGAATTCTTTTCCTTTAGGTAAATACCTAGTAGTGGAATTGCTGGGTCAAATGGTGAGTCTACTTTTTGGTCTTTGAAGAATCTCCATACTGTTTTCCATAGAGGTTGCACTAATTTGCAGTTGTCCCACTGACAGTATAGGAGCATTCCTTTCTCTCTGCATCCACAACGGCATCTACTGTTTTTGAACTTTTTAATAAAAGCCATTCTAACTGGGGTAAGGCAATATCTTATTGTGGTTTTAATTTGCATTCCCCTGGTAATTAATGACATTGAGGATTTTTTCATACGTTTATTGGCCATTTGTCTGTCTTCTTTTGAAAAGCTTCTGTTTGTGTCTTTTGCTCACTTTTTAATGAGTTTATTTTTTTTCATTGTTGATTTGCTTGAGTTCGTTGTAGATTCTGGTGATTAGCCCTTTATTTGATGTATAACTTGCAAATATTTTCTCCCATTCTGTAGATTATCTATTTGCTCTGTTGATTATTTCCCTAGCTGGGCAGAATCTTTTTAATTTAATCAAGTTCCATTTATTATTTTTGTTGTTGCTGTGATTGACATTGGAGTCTTCATAAATTCCTTGCCTAGGCCAATATATAGAAGAGTTTTACCAACAATTTCTTCTAGAATTCTTACGGTTTCATGCCTTACATTTATGTCTTTTATCCATCTTGAATTAATTTTTGTGAGTGGTGAGAGATATATGTCCTGTTTCAATCTTCTTTTTAAATTTAATATTGATTGCTACAGAATACCTTTACTCCAATTACTAAAAAATATTCGATAAATTATAAATTTTCTTTTTTCATAATTAATTTTGTGTATCACATGAAATATCAATTTTCTAATCATAACTATAATATTTCATTCAACACCTGAATGTTTAAAAAAATATTTTTGATGACCTGCTGCTCATTGTAGCAAAGAAACTTTAAGAGCTTCCAAAGTAGGTCAAATCATAATGGTGATATTGAACTTTTCAACTGACAATAATTAGGTTTTATTTTCAGTGTTCACTGACCTAGCCTGAAATTTAATGTAATACAGGAATAGTTTAGCTACATTTGGCCTTATTTAGCAGCAATTGTTCACTCTGTATCTTGTTAAAATAGTTATCATCCCTGAAAACTTTTGCTGACATCTACATTGGCTACTCTTGGCCACAATTTAAGAATCTGAATGGATCAGTGGCACACACAAACAAAATGTTTACTGTCACTTTTACCAAAATAGGAATTGGCTACTAAATCATTTTAGCTTCAATGCCACTGATCATAAGTGCAAAAGTGCCCATGTTTACTGAATCTCTTAAAAAAAAATGTAAATAATCATGGCGGCATGGAAGGTGGTTATCTCATACTTTCTATTTTGGTATCTAGTGCAATATTAAGGAAAAGAAAAAACTTTAATTAGCCTGATTTCTATTTTATCACATGATTCAAGAGAAAATATACGTTAGAACTAATAACATCTAACTTTTTTGTCAGGAAATGTTAGATGCAGTTCAAGTTTAGCAATATGATATCCTTATCCACAATTAGATTTAAATATTTGATTTGCCATGATAGTTACTGTAGTAAACAATGAACCATCTGCTTTCATTCTGCATTTGCTTTCATAGGTGTGAGGGCAGCCTGCTACCTCATGTCAGCATCCATTATAAGGCACCACGCAAGGTGACATGACGCAGAATGACAGATGCAGCCAGTTCAGTATAGCATCCGTGAAGTCGGTACCGACAAGCACTGTGGTTACATGTGCTCTTCATGTCCTAGCTAAGAAAAAATGGAGAAATGCTCAGGTATTATTATTTTTTAGTTATCTCTACAAATCTAATTTTTGAAAGCAACAAAATATTTTCGTTTTTTTTTTTTCCCTCAGAATGCCCAGAACAGAACCATTAATGTTAGGGAAAGCAGGAATCATCATTTAGGCTACAATTTTTTCCCAGCAAAAATATTTCATAAGCTGAGAATAAATCAAAATAAAATGCTAATAAAATCATATGGTTTTATGTTTTAAATATATTTTCAATTAAACATATTTCCTGACCCCAAACCTATAAAATGGCAATAAATACCACAACCTCAACATTTAGATATTCTGTGTATTCATACTAAATGTCAGTTCTTGTTAATCTTGACAAGCTGAAGTAAAACAAATATTTCCTTTAAAATAAAGGTCATATTCATTGTTGGATATAGTAACTTTTCAAGAAAATGTGGGATTAAAATCTATTCGTGGAAACATAAATTTTTTAAAAAAAGTTTTGGTAAACATAAGACAAATCTCTTTTAAAAGGATGTTGATATCAAAAGTGATGAAGTAATGTCTTAAATTACTTTTACGTTTCAATGGCACAATAAGCAAAGGGATATATTACTTTCATTGGTAGGAAGAAATACACAAATGGATTAATATGTTTGCCTACATGAAGTGGAAAAATAGATATTTAATTTGAAAAACAGATGATCTACATCTGGCCCCCATGATCCTATGATTTTATAATTTCTGGGAAGTCTGTTAGTCTGAGGCATCTGAATGCCTCCTGAATAATGTGATTTCTATATTTCCGTAGCACAGGAAAATTTATGAGTTTATTTAACTTCTATTAGGGCAAATCCTATGAGTATTTGAGTTGATAGCATCTGAAAATCTGAAAGCATTTTCACATATATTAATGAAAATCTGTCTCTCTACACATATGTATGCACAGACCCATAAATAATTGGCTTTTAAATATATGAATCAGAACTAAACCTAAGATGTTTAGCAGGAGGAAAAGGTTAATAAAGTTTTAATATAATCAGTATAACACTCTTGAATTTGTTATGGGCATTTCCCTAGATTTTTACTCCTTATATGGGTTGCATCAGGGCCTAAATAATTAAATGTTTATGGTTTAACACATATATATGTACAGATATGGTATGTTCTCCACTCCTCCCATCATATTAAATTGGCATCCTACTAAATTATTTTACATAGTATTAACATGCTTCTAATGGACAAAAAGTGGTACAAGTTTTCACACCTTGCTTATGACTTACATATGAAATATTACCTTGTTAAAAAATTTTATAGTTCTTTTAAAAGTTATCATATTCATGTATGTTTTCATTGAACAAATAGCATTTATAAAAAAAAGTATTCGTTAGCAATATGTCACTTAAGTAACATTTCATTCATTTATATTTTATTACTGCTCAGCATTTTTCAGAGTTCAAAACCTAGATTATGGTTCTATAATTAATATCACTTTTGACTTAACAATGTTAATAAATATTTTCAAATCGTTACATAATTTATAACAGTAATCAAAAATAGTTATCATTTTAGAGGTCACAATCAAAATAATTATACTTGCAATTTGGCTATACACTATGTGCAGTATCTCATTTTATCTCCTTACCACGTTTGTGATTTGGTATTATTTACAATTTATATATGGGGAAATTTTAAGTTGAAGATATGAAGAGATTGCCCAAAGTTTCACCCCAGCAAATGGACACCCTGGGGATTTGGATTCTCCATTACCAAAGTTGCTCATGGTCATTACCGAGCACTACATTTACTTACACCAAAATATTCATCAAAGGAATTTGTTAACATTTAGGATATTTTGCCTTTTGTTTTTGTGTTATGTTGTTGGCTTCTGTGAAATAATCTTCTGTGTCTTGCCTATTTTCGGAAGGAAATATTATGGTTTCCAAAGTGGGTCCCTGTCCCCATTAATAAGCATGTTTGTGTTCTAAAGGAAGGAGCTTTCGTTAGGTCAGTAAAGTATAGTCAGTATAGTGAGTATAGTCATCTCAACTATAAAACAAAAATAACTAAGCCTAACTCACTGAGTTTGTTTCATGTTTGAATAAGATGTTTTCCACTAACAGCTCAGTCCTGAAACACAGTAGATAGTCTATAAATTTTGGTGTTCATAAAATAACAACAGCATTTCATGTATGAATGACATTAAGATTGACCATGCTACATGAGAGAGCAATAAATAAATAAAGGTGAAATAAACCTAAACTCTGCTTAATCCTTCACTAATAACTACAATTTATGGGAAAAGCCTATTTCAGTCCTGCTCCCTCCCTCCACTCTCCTTCTCTTTCTTCTCTTTGTCAATCTTTTCTTCCTGCCTCTTTTTCTTCATTTTTCTCCTCTCATTTTCCTATTTAGTTTACAAATGTTTCTGAGCTTCAGATATTTGTATTCAGGTGTTAATTTGTATAAGTATTATGGAAACTTATATTTTCATAAACAGTTTCAGAATGTTTTTCTTTTTATGTTGCAAATTATGGTGGAGGGGGGGATAACATATTTGATTACATCTTAAAGCCATGAGCCATAATCTGTGTGTAGTGTATCAGCTCAACCAAGTAGCAAAATACTCTCATTTTATTCCCTCCATTTTACGGAGTAGGAAGTATGTGTGTCTAAGGTCATTGCCTGAATGAGGACTCAGTTCCACCAAGCCCTAAGGTCCATGTACTTTTTCCCTTAGCATTTCAAACAGAATCGTCAAAGAAACTGTTATGTCAGGTAGCCACATACTTGAAGAAATTTGCATTGAACTTTAAAGAAACGCTGATTTTAAATATCCTATGTGCAATAATTTTTTTTCAGAAAAACATAAAAACAATGAGAAAAATCCATAAATGTTTCTTTTTAAAACCACGAGTTAATAAAGTATAAAATTCTAGAGGTTTTGCATATTAATAACAAAGGTATTAAGGGGTATCTAGGTATTTGTTTCTGTAGTGTTTTGTTGCATACAGATGTTTCTCTAAGTTTATATGTTTAATAACATTTAAAATGATACATCCCCAATTTAACAGTTTTTAATGAATAATTTAAGCTAAAACATAAGCTACCCTCAAATAGCCACTTCCATAAGTTTAATTTTTAAAATAAGATGCTGGATCATTTTTCACCTTTTAGGAGTATCTTCAAAATTTTAACAAAAGATCGAGGGGAAACTGCAGACTGCTCTGAACAATCGCATTCCAAATTTAAAACTATAAATCAATAATCACCTTGTAATATTTATATACGATGGCATACAGAATTGTGCAATTATAATGCACTATTTTGTAATGATTCTGATTTTATTTCACGTGTACTTTTCTCTATCAACTAGTTTGTAATGTTTCTGAGAACAGATATTTATTTATAAATATGTAATTCATAACTAAAACTGAAAGTAAATGAAGGATGTTAATCACTAATTATTGAAGTTTTAATACAGAAAATCAGTAATGGAAACATAGTTCCTACATCATACATCACATGGCCCATCTCTTGGTAAAGATCTCACAAATGTCATTGCAGTTTCATGATTGATAACTATTCTAGGATAGGAGTACTAGCCACTTAATTTTTTTGAGTAGACAAAGTAGATAGTTTAATAAATGGAATCCTCTCCCATACACGTTATCTATTCTAGGAAACACATTTCCCTTAATTTATCAACCCTGAAATCGGTATACATCCAGGAATTGATAGCATCTTTCAATATCTGCCGGCCGATATCAGCTGTTGGAGGAATGACTGCAGTTCCGTTCATTTTCTTGCAAAGCAAAAACAAAGGGCTTTGTTCTTCCTCAGAATGGAAGTAGATCAAGTTGTGTTACATTTGGAAACTGAGATGTGTGCAAACCGATTGCCTATGAGCCACAAATAATGTAGGGAAGAAAAAAAGACAACTCCTTTGGATTCTATTAAATACAGTTCAAAGTTTCCAAGAGTAGTGTGACCTATATATATACTATGTAAAATTATTCCTGTGCATGCATCATAGTTTATAAACTTCTTTCCATTATAAGTGGTACACAAAATAATAATACATTTCATAATCAGTGGCATCTTAGATTTAAGCAAAAACAATGTATCATTTATATCAATAGGACAGCCTATGATTCCATTATTTAGGTTTTCAAGCCCATTCATTGTTCAAATGTACCGTGGACAATACAATGTAAAATTTATTAGAAAATATTTCAATAGATTGATCTATAGATATCTAAGAGCAAGGCTCTGCACGCAGTGTATGCAATTAGTATATTAGAACATCTAGAAAGAGAAGTAAAATACTAAAAATTAATAAGGTCATTAATGAAAAATAAATTCATACAAGTTTGTTGCCTAATCTATTAGCGAATTGGAATAAAACATACATGCCACAAGCCAGCAGATTGTTGTTAGAATATTTGCTTATTTTAAATTAATTTATGAATTAATAAATGTTTGACCTTGATCTATAATATTGAGGATGAAATAGATTAAGTGAAACAATTTGTAAAGGCTTTATTTTTAAAGAAAAAGTTGATACATAGAAAACAGTATTTCATGATGAATTGAGGAGATGAAAATATCATCTTCATCCAGGTGCTTCTGAAATATTCTAAATTAATGATTTCATTCACGTATTTTTTTCCCCATTGGCTCTGCCAGTATGTAAATTATTCTACAAGAGTTAAGTAATTGAAGAGGCTTAGTAAATCTTCCAGGAAACTATGATACTGTTTAATAAATTATTCCAGCCAGAGTAGTAACATGATTAATATACTTCCCATGTTCTTTGACTTTTTTCAGAAAACATGAATGAATGAATGCAAAAGAACACTCTTTTGGAAACACATAATTGAGTTGGCTCTCCTGTTAAGGATTTCATTAAGATCAAATGGTTCCATTTCATCCATCTTAAACCTTCACGTGAAGAGGTGATTTCATAAATTACAATCTGCTTTTAAAGTTATACTTACTAGAAAACAGGTCACCATGTTACCAGAGCAGTGAGGCCACACAGAGAAAAAACATACTTGTAAAAGCATCCGCATTCCTTTTTAGTAGACACATATATTGTTCCAGTCTTTAAGAATTGTTAACTGTAGACTGGTTTACCCATTTCTGTTTGCCAAATACAACAAACAATCCATTCCTCCGAGTCAAAGACTCACTTAATATGCTGCTTACAACTATTCACGTAAAAAGCGGCCAGGCATGAGGGCCTGCGTTTCCTCTCTTGATAACCTAGTCTTTTTATTCCTTTCACTGCAGACGACACATCAAATTAAAGCACATTGAAAGATAAAGCATTACGTACCATTAAATTTCCCTGTGGGCAATGTTTATTTTAAGGTTGTGAGAAATTTGGTCAAAAACTATATGCAGTGCTGGCATTTTTAATTTAAAAACTTTTAATATTTTTAACCTAGAATGTCAGGGTTAGCTGATAGCCCCTTTCTACATTTACATTATTCTTGCAGCCTTTTATTTAATCTGTAAACAGTTAGTATTCCCAGGGCCTTCCTTACCACCCACACATACTTGCTGACATAATAACACCAGCAAGGAAATAAATGCTTAAAGAACTGTGAGCTGGAAGTGAACTTTACATGCCCTTAACCACTTAGCTACACTCAAGTAAGGAAGCATCAAAAAGCAAACCAATCCGTTAGGTTTTGTACCTGAAACAGAAACAATAGTTTAACTTGTTATCTATAGAAGCATAATGCATTCAAAATAAAGATGGGCCTTTTTTTTTTTTTTTTTTTTAAGGAAAACACCAAAATGCTGAAGCTTTGTTAGAATTCTGGCTTCTGAAGCTGGGCTAAGGAATGCTGTTGGTGGGGCACATGCCTTCTTTGTGCACATGGGTGATGCAGAGATTCACTCCAGATCCATATAAATATGTTATGTTCCAATAGTTGGTTTTATAACTCATTGCCCTGAACTTGACCTTTCCCAGAGAAAGAGTATTGGAAATGTGGTTGGCTTCTGAGGCAAATCATTAAAAGGCAACCTACTGCATAATGAACACAAAGTAAGATTCCAAACCCATGGCGTATTGACCTCCCTTCCTTGTGTCAATATTGTTTCCATGGGAAAATCCCTATGCATTCCAAGTGGGGAGGCCAGAAGCCCATCCAGCTCCAAAAAGGGAAAGAGAAGCACCTTCCTGCCTTACCTCCTACTTTTCTTGACTCTGAGGAGGAGGAACATCTTTAACAGCAAGATTGGCACTATAACCATCGTGGAATGTGTCAATAACTCCAAGAAGGCAAAGCTATACCAAGTTGAAGATCAAGATTGATCTTTCCAGAAGGTTGCTCTCAGCAGAACCTCCTTAGGAATCAAATTTAGTTGGTGTCAAAATCACCACTTTTGTCACTTATCACATGTGCCCCAAGTCTCACTGACTCTCTTTCCCTATTGCCACTACCTCTAGCTTCTGACCAGTGTCTTTAGCTTTTCCTTTCTGCCTCTCCCTCAAAGTCCTCCACTCTTTGGAACCAAGTGCTGAGTCGTATCAACAGTGGTAGAGATGGTAGAATCAGGCAGATAATAAACCATTCTGTTGGAAACCATTTTGTTTTGACTAAATGAGAAACAAAATATGATTTTTCATATTTAAACAGAATGCTGGATTCAGAAACTTTATTTCCAAGTATTATAGGAGTACAAATAGTTTTGGTTTCATGGATCACTTTTGTAATGCTTGAGTCATGGTTATAAGTATGTCCATCACCCAAATAGTGTTCATTGGACCCATTAGGTAGGTTCTCAACCATCCCCTTTCACCCTGCCGACCCCCTGCTTGATTTCTGTTGAGTTTTACTTCCTTCTATGCACATGTGTGCTCTTCGGTTAGTTCCAATTTAATAGTGAATACAAGTGGTGTTTGTTTTTCCATTCTTTAGATACTTCACTTAAGATAATAGTCTCCAGACAGATGTTGTTATGGATTCAGAAACTTTTGTTAATTTTAAGAGCCTTGGTGGAATTAGCAATTCTCTAAGAAATATTTACAACAGGGTGTCTCTTTGAGACAGAGATTGGAGACTCTGAAGAAAGGGGAATGGTGGGTAAGAGTTAAAATTAGAATGAAGAGCAGTAAAGAAATGTGCCCATTTGGTCCTCTGCTCTACCTGGTGATCAGGAGAGATCACAAGGGCACACACCCAGAGTGGAAGCAGGAACATGCGGGATCAGACTAGAACAGTCTGGGGCAATTGCTAGAGGAGCAAAAGAACACACGAAAGAGAAAAATCCAAAGCCATAGCTGAGGAGTGGGAACTAATTGATATCATTCACTGCTACAAATGCTCATTTTTAAGGCAAGTGAACATCAACCAGCAAGAGGGTTTGGGGAATTTCTGCATGAATTTTACTAAAAAATAAACAGTTTAAAAATTTTCACCCTAAGCCACTTGTGTTAGCAAGAATGTCATGTTTTGTGTTTACTGAATTAAAAAAACCCAAAAATCAAAGTAAAGATACAAATTTATATAAATGAGGATGATTTCTTCCTTTCAGAAAACTGAATAAAGCCATTTTCTGTCCCTAGAGTCAGACAGAAGGTATGAGTTGAAGATCACTTTCTCTGTCTTTACTGATGACTATGGTAAATCTTTGTTACTATTCTTAACATGAAACCCATTCAGAAACATTCCATTCTCCAAAAGTAAACAGTAACAATTCGGTCAAAAAAAAAAAAAAAAAAAAACAGAGCCAAATGATGATAGGGTGATGGTGAAAAGAGTGTAAGAAGCTGTTTGACTCTCTGGTCTCATACTTAGCACCAGACCATACCAGGTTCAAAAAAAATGTATGAGTGAAGGCAGCCTGCTCTGACCCAACAAATTTACTTACATCTTGCCTGCCAGTTATAGTTCCCGGTTGTTTTGGCATTAATGTTTAATATCATTATTAATGATAACAGAAGCAGTAGCAATAACTGTCATTTATTATGATAATATAATTTTTGAAAAGAAATTTTAAAGATATCATTCTGAACACCAGAAACCTATGCATGTGGAAATTAACCCTAAGACAGCTTAGCTCTGTTAAGGATTTTGCGAGATGACATAAACAATTAGTGGAATAGCTAGCAGGTGTGTGTGATATTCCAGAGTCACGATCCAATGCCTTCTGCAGTGTGCCTTCCACCTTTCTAAAAACAGCATCATTTAAATTATTTTAGTCATTCAGGAATTCTTATTAAATAAATCTTAATCACTTATTCAGTGAATGTAAAAAATATACAAAGCTTGATTTTCCAAAGTGTTACCTTCATTTATAAATAGCAAAGTAAATGATGTGTAAACATGCTAAAGTATCATTAATAATAGTGATGCAAAGTAATCATCAGAAAGGAATGAGTGACTTGTGACTTCGAATTCAATGTTTTGCTTGACAGAGAATTTAATTTTGTTTTCCTTTTTTTTCAGATGCATGTACAATCCAAATTTAAAAGATTCTTGGGGTAAAATAAGGTATAGATGTTTAGCAAATATTCTCTCAAATAGCAATTTACCTACCTCTAGGTGCTTCTGGTCTTTAGACATATGAGTGAATATGGAAAGTTGTGATATAAATTAACAAAGAAGGTTATCTGTGTCTACATGAAAAATACCTACGAATATGGTTTGAAGAATTTGCTCAATCAAATTCATGTATAAAAATCTAAGTTTTATGTAGGAAAAATCATTAATAATGTACCACACACATACACACACACACACACACACACACTTACAAATTATGGAATGCTTGTTTGTAAAACCAAAATAAAATTATTTCAGTGAATTTTACACTTTCTTTGACAGACTAAATTTTACACTTTCTTTGACAGACTATTGATTTATATTAATCAGTTTACTATTAAAGATGAGAATATGAACTTTCCAAAATGCATTTGAACTTCACATCTGAAGAAAAAGAATCATTTTTTAAATCAACCCCCAAAAAATTTCTCTAAAGATTTTCAATTTCCTTAAAATAATTTGAAAGTTGCATTAAAATCTTAATTCATTAAAGGAAAGTATTGATATTAAGTTTATCTGCTAAAAGAGAAAGGAAATATATAAAATTTAACATATAGGATGAACATATAATAGCAAGACCAACAAAGCATCTCCCTCATATCAGATTGCAGTTTACCTTCACTAGACGGGATTGGGCTGAATAAAAACCCTGCACCTTTGTCAGTGCACACGCTGGCTCTAGGCAGCAAGTGGAGAGTTGAGGAACCCGCAGACAGTGCAAGGGATAAAGCTGCCAAGTGTGGGAAAGATGGTTTAGCTCCTGGGATTACCAAACTCTTCTCGCACATTCTGGTAAGACAAGAGTGTGTCATCACACACTCTCCACTCCAACCTTCAATTCATCTGACTGCGTTTAAATTAATCAAACATGTTATCTAGAAATAGAGCATTTGTCTCCAACTGGAAAGATCTGATGTCTGGGTGCCTTGTCGTCGTTGTTGTTGTTGGTTTTTGTTTGTCTCCCTTGACTTTTTAGCAACCATACTTGCCTTCTTCAGAGTTGGAAGAATTCACTAGTACAAATTCCCAGCCGGGTTTGGAAGGAGATTATTCTTTTGTCCCCGTCCAAGGTTATACACTGGAGCTGATTTCATGCTTGGCTGCACCTGGAGGCTCAGTGCCGGCTTCTTCAAGTGGCGCTCGCCTGTACCAGGATCCTGAAACCAGAGAACAGCATTTAGGTCTCCAGCAAGGCAGACGCCTGCTCAGGTGACAGTAAGGGCCTCTGGAGCACAGGCTTGGTGGCTCTTCGCTCAACACTCCATAACTTGCTGATTTTAACAACTTGACCCCCTATCACGGGCCCAAAAATAAATAAAAGGAGGCACTGGAAGAAGAGGAATTGTCTGTATTGTCCAAGGAAAGACCCCCAAACAGATTAAGGCTATTTTTTTCCCTTTTGTGGAAGTATAAGTTTCTTATCTCTCAAATTTGGGAATTTATCTATCCTATGTCTGTATCTATAAATTCATTTATCTATAAGGCAGAAATCTTATATATAGATAGGGTTTGGATATGAAAAAAATAAAGATTCAAAGCTTAAAATTTAACACCTTCTAGAAGCCACCCCAATGAGACCTTAGTCTGTTGATGGCAAATCCAATTGAAGAGAGTTAAAATAAAGTAGACATTCAAGTCAATAATAAGAATAAAAATAGTTCCAGCATGATAAAAATAAATTAACAAAAAGCATATTTCAACAATATAAGTAATATAACAAAATATAAATTATAAATATTAAAGAAAATCTTTTGAAAAATAATACATAATAATATACTAAAAACTAAAAGGATAAACCAGAACTATCTAAAACAGGGTAAATATGGTATGAAATAAGCACATAACCTTCCCAATGACAGAAGTGGTATTTTAGGTGTCTTTCTGGATCTTAGAAGAGTGCTTGAAGCTTACAGGACACTCTGTTTTCATTGTTGTGTTGTTTTTTTTTTAACTGAAATAATAGATCATAGAAAAATTTAGAAATTTTATTAAAAATAATGAAGCAGAAAAATTATCATTACAAATCTTATTAATATTTACTACATGTATAAGCCAGTTGAATACAATTATGACCAGTAGAAATAGATTCAAAATTTTTCAAAAATTGGCCATAAGAAGCCTATAGATACCCAAAGTTTTTATTCACACCTACCATACATATATATATCATCTAAAAATTAACTTGACATATATATAAAAAGAGAGAGACTTTTTAATAAAACTATATAAAATTACATAAAATATTTTAAGCTGCAACTTATTCCTAAGTGAGAAATAAATATATATAATACAATTTTATTTAGCAGAAATTAGCAAGAGGATAATAAAATGGTTTTTAAGGTATTAACAGGAGAACATTTGTCAAGATTTATTTTTAGACAATAATAATTAGAGGACTTGCTCTACCAAACATTAAAATACATTTTAAAGAGCTATAATGATTTCAATGTTGTATTCCTAAACAAAAAGACAGAAACAATTTAATAAAACCAGAAAAAGTTCAGATGTAAACAGTAATGTATAGATTTTAGTATATGCCAAAGATGACGCTATGAAAAATAATAAAAAGATACATCATGTCAAAAATAGTCCTAGGATAACTTTAAATTAAAAATAATAAAATAAAAATGTGCTCTTCTCCCTTGCCATAAGTCCAAAACATATTACCCATAGATAACATGAGCTAATACTAAAAAGCCAAATAAATCAAAAGAAAAATTAAATAAATATAGGTAGATATTTCAATGATTTTAAGTAAAGCTTTTGTAAACACTTATACAAAAGCACAAATTATAATAAAACACTTCATTTAATTTTATAAATTTGAAATGATATATATGCAAAAAAGGCAAAAACAATTTTCAAACCCCATAAAGATATAACAAGCAAAATATTAGTAACATATAAGAAAAGAGCGATTATATAAAAGATTGTATTATCAATTAGGAAAAAACATTCAAATAGATAATTATATAAAATAAAAATCTAAGAATTAAATGTATTTATAATAATCTTACAAGAGTTTCAAAATTCAATTTAAAACTACGAAAATATATTTATGTTATAATTTTGGAAACTTTGAGAACTTTGTTAGATGCCTTTAAATGAACAGTTTAGAAAATTATCATGAATCTGATTTTTGTTTAAGAAAAATAAACACAAAGTTGCTTTCAATATAGGGGTAAAGGAAATAACCTAAACGTACAACAAAATCTGATTGACTTAATAGATCGTGCTGTTTCTATAAGATAGAGAATCACAAAGCTAGCAAAACTGTTGTTCCCAAAGAATACTCACTGACGTGGTAAGTATTTGAGATACAATATTGTGTGAAAGCATAAAAACAAATCCATGAAAATAAATAGCAAAAATTTGCTTTTGTATTTATTCATATTTATATAATAATGTCTATGTCGTGTTCACTAAATGAGAATAATCTAATCGGGAAGTATATATAGCAGAATGTTAGGATCTCTAAGTCTTGTGATATAGGTTTATTTTCTTCCATCTTTACTATGTATATAATTTTGAAGTTGTAGAAAATTTTGTGTTTCTTTATACATCAGAAACAAAATTTAGTTTTAAAATTAAAAATCATTTGTAAATCATATTACTACATATATCAATTTGAAGTTTTCTAAAATTATGTTGTTTGTATAATTACCAAACAAAAATCATTAAAATAATTAATTTTTATCAAATAATGGGCTTCTTAGGTTCTCTTAAACGTTTGCATTATTATATATGCATTGTGTTGCTCAAAATCAATGGCTTATTTTAATAGCAGCTTCCTCTCAGATATTAAGATAAAATTTCCAAATTACAAGGCTTTATGAGGCTTTGACTTACTCACAATTAGATCATCTTAGTTTGCTTTATTCAATTTCCTTCCCCAATGTCTTTTTTTAGAAATAAGGAAAAATAATTATTCTCAAAATGAATAAGAACTTAAACAGGAAATATTCAAGAATCAACTCTGGGCAATGCATTTGGACAGGGGATACATTTAAAACAACCATTATTTTTCTCATTAGTTAAAAAAAATGCAAATCATATGACACATAGATATGTCTCCCAAACAGTGAGAGTATTTTACAAACCAATAAAAATTCTGCACATAGGCAAATATAAAATGTTGACACATTTAGTATAGGATATTTATGTCTCTTCAAAATATTATACATGGTTAATATTCTACATACTATAAAAGTTGTATTGTTCCTTGATTTTTTTTTTTATCGTACACAGTCCTAATAATTTCTTTTTGCTATCTCTCTTTTAAGTAATAAAGAAGCTGGGCAAGTCTGAAATGGGGCATACTTTTCTCCCTTGTTCATTTTATTTTGAAGTACCCCTGATTAATAAGATTTATGGATGGGGGCTTACTCGGCTGGGCTTTATGGCTGTTTTATTTTACTGTAGTCATTCTAGCCTTCAGTTGTCTCTGTTTTTCCTCATGAATTGAACTTTTTACCTCCAAGAATCCATTCACTCATCTGACTTACTGAAAATTCCAAATGCTGTCTAATTGTATCTTTACCTCAAAAACAGTAATAATTATTTTTATTTCAAACTTTACTGATTTATTTCAAACTTTACAGCCAGAGAAAAAGCACAGGAAAGGAAACATTCCATGTTGAAGTGAACACATAAGTCTCATTAATAATTTAATCTAAACATATAATCAGAAAAGGTCAGAGGTTGTTCACAATTTTTAAATACATTTTTTTCCTTTTCTGTGTCTTTCTAAATTTGAATTCAAAGAATGTTCTCTGGCTTGTTATAAATCTACAGCCTAAGAGACTGATCATTTTGCCAAAACACAACAGCCTTGCAAATGATGCTCAAAGATATCAGTGAAAAGGAACTTAAGGTACTAAATTGCCTGTGAAGTTTTTATAGCATAGTATTTCAAATATAAATCCACTGAGGACTATACTAGATTCTTGGTTTACTCTGTTCTTATTTGCTCACATTTTGTCCCTTGATAAGGACCCATGTTTATGAAAATCAAGAACAAAAGTGTTTGCTGTTATATGTAGTACCTTTATTGGGAATAAAATGATATATGTTGGCAATGACTTGCTAGTTTGATGATAAAAATCTGACCTGTCATCTTTGACCCAAATATTTATAAATATTATGCTTCTGAGATTCTTACCATGGTGTGCACAGAGCAAATCCAGGGCAAAGAGGACTTAAACCCGGGAGCCTCTGGTGGAAGTCATTCCGCGGTCTTATCAGCAATGCAACAATTTTACCAGCATTCTGGTTTATTTGTCTGTTTCCAGTGCTTTTTACTTAAAGGATGATTTTGAATTTGCTGATTTGCAGCATCTCTTCACATATGGTCTCTTTTTGAGACCTATTTTTAAAACCTTTTATGGTAACAGAGGGGAAAAATTTCCCCATCTCTATAAATGTGTACTTATAAAAATAATATCTCCTCGGAAAATGTACACTATGCTTAATCCTAAATTAACGTAGTTGATGCAATGCTATTACTTAACCCCGAGGCATATGCGATTTCTAAAGAAACAAATTCAGCGTTTAATTAACTCTGAAATCCTCCTGTAAATGGGGCTTATATGTGTGTGTAAAGTTCAAGGCAGGATGAATTTAGAGAAGAAAACTGCTCGGAGGGGTTGCTCTCCTGCAGAAGGCGGCCGGCCCTATCTGAGCCAGACAGACTCAGCACATGGCTACATGGACTAAATTAAGGAGTGCGGAGGTTCAACCAGAGTGCACAGATTAAAATTTTCAATAGACCTAAAAATGTCTCGAAGGCATGAATGAGCCTGTCACTTTGCCTCTGCCTCTCCAGCAAATGATGGATTCACGTTGTACCCACAATACAACACGTGAGATGTGCCTGGTTTCGTCCGTTATTCTTCCTTCTCCAGTCATGCTGAAAGAGAGGTTGTGGTTAAACAAATCTGCTTTTATGGAGCAAAGCGCTGTGAAACAGAGCTGATTAGGGCCTGACACGTCAAATTAGACTGGGGCATAAAGTTGGCTGATGACTCTATTGTTTCAGGAGCGAGGTTCTGCCTTTGCCAGCCTTTTTAACTACAGAAGTAACTTTGTTTCATTTTAATTTAGGAGAGAGAACTTTTGCTATAGTAAAACAATTATTACTGCAAACTTAAGTATTTTATTTCTAGACATATTACTACTCATTTTGTCCCTGTATCTTAAAATCTACTTTACAAAGCTAGTTTTGCCAGCCAGACACTATGTAGAAAATCTTCTAACAAATGTGAGAATTTACTGTTTTAAAATAGTATTTTGAGAGAAATAATAAGGCAAAATTTACTTTACTGATAAAGTCAATAATAAAGTATGCATGAAATGTCAAATGTCCTAATTTTTTTTTTATAAAGCCACCTCTGTAAATATACCAAAGACTATTCTATAGTATCAGGCACAGCATTATTACCTAGTTTGCAAACTATAAAAAAAAAATTGCTAATCATTTTATAAGAGAATGTGATTATTTTATTAGAATTAATATATTTCCTATGCTCTTAGGTATATTTTGGATACATTCTTGTCTCTATGCAAATATATATATATAATGTATGTATATTGTATAAATATACATGCGTGTGTAAATATATACACACATGCATATATATTTTTTACATTATAACACACATACATATACACATACTTACCCACCAAGATAAGTCCAGGACATTTATAAGTAATTTACTTAAGTTTCTAAGCAACTATTTCTCCAAAAGTTTTGTATTTATGCAAATACACTATGCTTTCTTCTTTCAACTCCAAGAAATTTTTTAAGTTTATTTTTATCTGGCAATCCTAAAGTTAATACCATTTCAGTTGCCTTATTTGCTTGAAATAACAGTTTACCTTGAGATAATATAAGAAATACCAGTTAGGAATTAGAAATAAGAGATGTTTAAGTTATTAATTAGTTGCATGTAGCATCCTTTCCCATCTCAATTTATCAGACTAGAGTTTAGATTACAAAAGTGAGTGCCTTTAACATGAGTGACCAAGTTTTAGAAATAAATGATGAAAGTACAGTGTTCCCAGGGCCACTGTCGCTCAAAATGCCATGTTAAGATCATGGCTGCATGCATGACAACCCAGACACGAGCCCATGGTTTTACCTACTGGGCTGAACTAGAAGTGTTTGATCTTGGACATTTTCCAGATATTTGAGTGATATGATAATGCCAAGCAGAACATACCAGTTACAAACAATTTTGTCTTTATGAAATTACTATTTTTCGTTGACATCATTTATAGATTTTAAAGTTCAGACTGTTTGGAGGAGGAATTGTGATTGATCCAGATTTCCAAATTTGATAAACAATTGAACAAAATCTGTGTTTCATGGTTAATGTTAAGAGATTCATGTAATTGAAAACTTTGGTAAGCGCTAGTTTGGTGGTCACTGTGAAATGTAAATGTGATGGAATTACTTATTCTTAAAACCCGATTGAGTTTTGGTTGCATATAAGTCACAGATGACATGTAAGTGCAGGGTGCCTTGTATTTTTCCTCTTATACATCATGTCTGACACTATAAGGAAGAAACTAGGTTTTTTACTTAACACCCTTAGAGGTGATATGAACACTCAGGACCTCCAGTAATCTTTATACGATGTCAGAGGGTGAGGACAAAGAAGTTTGCCTAATGTATTATAACTCTATTACTTTGGCTGTTATATTTGTAATAGAAACTATGAGTCAAGGAGAACTGTCTGGGCATCCCATACAGCAGGGCTTTGATAATGTGTTTGCTGAGTTGCAGAGAAGGATGGCAGAGATCAGGGCTCCTTCTGGGTTCCTGATCCATCATTTGTGATAACTGCATCATCTGGTTCCATCTAATTCCTCCATCCTGAGAGCAAGCAGGCTTTTCTGGAATCTTGCATTTGCATCCAGAAGTTGTTTTTTTCTTGATAACATTTAAAGATTACTCTACACTTGAGCATGCATATGCATACCTGCCCACACATACGTAGCTCAGATTTGCAAATTCAACCACAGTGCAAGATTATGAAACACATGTACAATTGTGAAGTCTATTTTGGTTAAACTCTGAGATTATATCGAACTGTTATTTTAAATAAAATCCTGAAATAATTTACCTAAGGTCATTTTTACTCAGCTTGTTAATAATAACTATTATCTTTCACCAGCATACTCCAGTTAAACAAATTACATGTGCATAAAGTCCTACAAAGAGGAATACTTGAGAATTAGTCAGTCTATAAGATCTTGTAAATAAAACATCCAAATATCAAAAATATGGAAGAGTATTATCTTTGAACTAGCTGAAGAGAAAATCATAATCTTAATAAATACACAATCTACCAGATATAAAATCATTTTCTGCTCACTTCTATTTAAGTTTTATAGTACAATTATTATGTACTTAAATAATACTTAAAGATATTTAATAAAAAGAATCCTCAAATTCAAGAATTTTACATGTTGATATAATGCCCTTAAAATAGTTACTCTCCTGCCATTCCTACTAAGTTTAACCTATTTGCTCCATGCAAAATAGATCTGACAACATTTGTAGATATTTTTGTCTCCATATTTTCACGTTCTATTATTGTAGCCTAAAAGTTTAACATTTAACAACTATTCTAGTAAAATTTATTCCATACAGTTAAGAAAAAGATATATTATAATTTCAATATGTGAAATTGATCATATATTAGCTGGAATACATTATGTTATATATATTTAAACATAGAGTATTTAAACACAAATAGTGAATGATGAAATCAAGATAATGAAATGTAGAAATAGTATTACAATTGATTGAAGTTGTAATAAGACAACATTTCTTTCCAGATTAATATATGAATTATTCAAATGTGGTTTTTATCTTTTTCTCAGAATTTGAAAAATTTTGTATGTATATATTTCTTTTAAAGTATAAATCTTTTTTTATGTTTCTCTAAAATGGCAAGTATTTGCACTCTCTTTTGTGATACTTTATAATACTGCTATATGGTTTTCATTATCAGAATGACAGAAATTGTAGTTGCTGTGGTTTGAAATAGACAACTCAAATGAGGTAGAATAAATGTTGCTTATATATCTAATGTTTAAAAATTTTAGTTTGTCAACACAAAAGAAAAAATATAAATTTAACATCATTTTATGCCAAGTTTGATTGATGTGGAAGTATTGATTTTTTTCAAGCTCTTTCTCACTCTTAATTGACTTCTATTTAGATGCACACCAGGGTTTTGCTTTATGTTACTTTTATTTTTAGGGATGGGAATAACCAAACAAACAACTCCTGTAAAGTTCACATGGAAAAGTGATTATGTGTGTATTTGTGTGTATGAAAAGAACAGTGAGGGTATTAATAGACATGAAGCTACTGTAATAAATCTGTGTAATAATGACATTCTACATTAATCAACAAATAGATCCAATTATTTATAAAATCAGAATAAAATAAATTTGCTATTTCCAATCATTTTTACAGAAGATGGGCTATTCAATAAATGTAGTTGATGTAGTCAGTTTGTTGACAAATACTTTTGAGCATCTCCTATATGTGAGATTTATTCTGAGAATTGGGTATATAGTGATGGGCAATCAATGCTTATGTTGCTTGCATTCTATTTCTAAAGCTATATAATATACAAGTGAGCTAATAAATAAGATTATTCCAGCTATGAGTGCAAGGAATAAGATAAAATAGTGGCAATATGGTCAAGAGTTTTGAGAGGTCTATCTGTGAAGGATATTCAGGGATGATGGTCAGGTAAGACATCTCTGAGGAGCTTGGCCTTGACTGAAAACACAAATGATAAGGAGAGAGTTATGCATAATTTTACAGGAAGGAGATTCCAAGAGAAAGGAATAGAATGTACAGAATTCTTTAACAGGGAAGGCCTTTAGTTTTTGTAAGACCAATCATAACCAGTTGACCTGGAGGATGACACAGAGCGGGTAAATGGCTGGGGGATCTTGGAGAGGTAAACAGACCTCAAACTTATGCACGATCTTTCAGGCCATGATAGAGAGCTGGGAATTTATTTTAAGACCAATTGGAAGATGTTAGACTGGAGAATGATGAATGATGTTTCAGAAAAATCATTCTGGTTGTTCTATGGAATGTGGACAGGTTAACCACGTAAGCTGTGGCAGTGGTCCAGGTGAGAGATGATGATGGCAGGGACTCAGGATGTGTTATGGAACTGAGAAGGCACCCTGTGACGCAGGGCATTTCAAAAGTAGAGGTGACAACTAGGTGAGGCAGTGAATGTGAGTGTGCATGAAGGAGATAAATGCAGAATCACTGCTAGGTTTACTCTTGAGTCATTGGGTGAATAGTCATGACATTTATTGGAAGAGAGGATGCTTGAGGGAGTTGGAAAAAATTAGTGGAGGGAAAAATCATTATTTCTGTTTTGTCTAAACCTAGTTCATCTCCTAGTGAAGATGTCAAGTAGGAAGTTGAGTATAGAAATCTGATGGTAATGAAATAAGGATTTATTATCAATGTACGTTGGCGAGTGAGTGTGTGGATGCCATTTAAAGACATAGGCAAATAAGGTAACCTCAAGAGGGATTGCACAGATAGAGCAGAAGGGACTAGAGGTAAGAGCCTTAGAGCACTTCTATATTCAGTAAAATGATAAAGTAGAAAAAAATGCCAACAAAGAAAATGTAAGTGCATTGCCAGTGACTCTGAGTGAAGTGTTAAAAAATCTTAGAAATGAAAATTTTATAATAAAGGGAGTGGGAATTGCTGCTCATGTAACATGAGGACAGAAAATTGACCTTCAGGTTTGACAAACCCTAAAGGTTCAGTCTTTATGGAGTGGGGACAGAGCAAGTTTGACCAGAGTAGGTTGAAAAGAAACTGGGAGATGAGAAAATAAAGCTGGAATTAAGGAAAACTTTTGGAAGAAGTTTGGCTATGAAGGAAGGGAAGTCACAGTATAAAAGGCACTGGGAAATAGTAGCAAAATCATAGGTATTGAGGTTGGCCTTTGAACAGTAACTTTCTTTCATCTCCACAGGTAGAGCAATTGAGAATATGGATAGCATTGGCTGAAGTGATGATTGGAAGATGAAGTAGACCTTGTCTGAGTTCAATTATTTTATTTCTGTGCTGAGTGTCAAATTGGGGAGGAGGTGTTGAAGATTTGAGGAGAAGGTATGAGAGAATCATTTCAGAGAGCAGAAAAGGTAGTTTCATTGTTTAATATAGTGTTGAGAGACAGTGGCCATAAATTTGAAGGGAGTCCATCTGGCAAGATTATGAAAATTTTCTTCAGAACATTTGATCACTTGGGTGTGTGCAGCCCTTACAGATGTGGGGGTATTGACAAGTATTTTGACATTGGTATATTTTCAAGATTATGACTGTACTAATACACAGCCATAATCTTGAAACTATTCCCACTGATAGTCTGCAAAGGTTTCCTTTTCTCCACATTATCTCCAATACTTATCTTTTGTCTTTTTGATAGTAGTCTTTTTAACAGGCATGAGGTGATACCTCATTGTGGTTTTAATTTGAATTTCTCTGATGAGTAGTGATGTTGAACATAAGTTTTATAAACCTGTTGGCCATTGGCATTTCTTCTATTGAGAACTATCTATCAGATTCATTGTCCATTTTTATATGAGTGATTTTTTTTTTGTTATTGAGTTATTTGAGTTGCTTATGTATTAATATTTTGAATATTAAACCCTTGTCAGATGTATAGTTTGAAAGTATTTTCTCCCATTCCATAGGTTGTCTCTTCACTCTGTTGATTGTTTCCTTTGCTGTTCGAAATGTTTTTAGTTTGAGGTGATCTTATTTGTCAATTTTTGCTTCTGTGCCCATGTTTTTGGGTTTATATTTAAAAATATATATATTGCCCAGGCTTATGTCATGGAGCTTTTCTCCCATGTTTGCTTCTAGTAGTTTTA
>CAUYRT010068750.1:0-11091 GCA_963574885.1 Lepilemur ruficaudatus
TTTTAAGAAATGACAGTGGGTTGGAACCTCTTGTGTTGTCCTGGATTAAGCTTGAGCCCATTATTCGAAGTGAGGTGACACAGGACCCGAGGAATGGGTTCCACTTGTACTCACCATCAAATTGGTATTGACTGATTAACATTATGGTGCTCAAAGGGTGGGAGTGAACACTGGGGAATTGGGGGGTAGACCCAAGGCTGAGCGACATGGGGGGTCACTGTGGAGGGGTGGGATATGCTTGGGGAATAGTTGGGGAGCGGAATTGGGGGTCTCAATAGGGGAAAGGAATTCCTCGAAAACTGATTCATGTGATTGACTGTACATCTCGGTAAATTCACTGAAAATCATTTAATTGTGCACTTAAAATGGAGTGTTGGTTGTACGTAGATACAGTTGGAGCACTATGTGTGTGCTCTATGGACTACTTTGACAGAGTGGATTTTTGAATGTGGCAAGATGGGTCAACTGAGTGGTGATATGTTTTGGGAGGTCAGCTCACTGCAAATTGTGACTGTAAACATTGTACTGTAAATGCTTTGTAGTTTTCCCCCAATAAAAAAAAAAATCATCAACCATCCACCGTAGGTGTCAAGAATTACTTTCTGAACAAGAAGACCCATGTCTTTCTGTTGGTGACTGAGCCAAGGAGTCACAGGACCATGTTTTACATGATGCCCAGTCATGAGTAGGCAGGAATTATGTTTTTTTTAAAATATCTAGGCAACTTGGCCAATATCATTAAAAGATATTTCTAAATTGATACTAATAAAGATATCATCTAACTGTAGTATGACTTTATACAAAGTTTTTTTCTTCTTCTCTCTTCCATTAGCTTTATATCTTATCTGCTTATAATAGGCATAAGAACTTATTATGCATGCAACATGCTATTTGCCTTTATATAATAACCAATAAAAAGAGGTTGATGTAGCTTTTCAAATTTTCAAAAAAATCCACAAAATAATTCATTAATAAAAGCACTTCTTGAAGGGACATACAAATATGAAATGAGGGAGGGCAAGGAGGAACACTATGGAAATGGATTAGAATTGGATATATTAGCATGAAGTCATGATTTCTATAATACGTATATAAAACACATGTTTATGTACATATGTATATGTGTGTGGTTTTATATATTTATGATTGTTTTGTATTTGCATATATGTATATGTACATTAATATTGTTCCTAGCTCTGGTTACTGAAGGGCCAAGAATCAAAGACAGCCTTCTATCTATCTACGAGCACACGTGGTGCCCAGGCCTTTGTCTCTAACACCATTTTTCACTAACGTGAACCAGGGTTCTTTGGAGAAATGTCTGATTCCAGGACTGGGGCAGGGTTGGTACAAGATGAATCTGGAGTATTCTGTTATTCCACAAAATAGAAAGTGGTTTTAAAACACATGTATCACAAGTGCACAAAAGTCAACATCCAGTTTGCTATTATTGGCTGAAGCTGGGACAATTTGAACACCAAAACAATTAAAAATCATCATAAATTATTAATACAAATTGCTAAAAATATAGGAATTCAGAGACCCATGCCTTTAAAAATGGATGAATACATGAACAGATGACAGATACATAGATAGGTGATAGCTATACAGACTAGAAGGGACATTTCCATCTCTTGCTAACAGTGAGACGTCACAAGGTGAATGGCAGGTGTGAAAGGGTGCTCACATGGCTAATCATTTTGCAATCATTATAGTAAGATTGAATCAGGGAAACTATCAACAGATGATAAATCTAGGTAAAAATTTTAATAAGAACATATTTTTGTGGACTTAGAGTGTGGCTCATTGTTAGCTGCAATTGGGGGGAAAGAAAAGAACCAGTAATTATACAGTGGAGAAGTTAGGCAACACCTGGATCAGGCAATCACAATTAACAGCAGCTATATGACACTTTGAGGATATAACCTTGAATGCAAAACGCCAGTGGAAGCATGAGAAGACACTGGAAAATATGAAACGATGAATATTTTATTTAAAAACAAAAGATTGGGGAGACTATAGTCTTCAACCATGTCAATGTCACAAAAGACATAGGTCATGGAACTGCCGCAGATTAAAGGGGGCTAAAGAGACATAAACGGCTGAATGTGTTATCTGACTCTACTGACTATAGACTGACAGGAGAAAACTGATGAAAAAGACATTATTAGACCAACTGACAAAATTGGAATATAGATGATTACTTGAAAGTACTATTATATCAACATAAATTTCAATTCAGAAACTTTCTAATGTATTTCCCTTGGCAAAGATATCTAAACTCTCCAAATTTAAAATTTCTTGTCTGTAAGATGGGAATAATATTCCCATTGAAAGTATATTGGGAAAATAAAAATGGAATAATGTGTATGAAGAATCTAGAATTATCTCCACTATGTTATAGTGCTTGCTCTGTCAGTTTTTCCCCTTATTTTACCAAAATCAGTGATGATATTTCCAGTTTTACTTTATATTGTTGTATTAATATTTTAACTGAACAATACCCAAACCAATAAACCAAAATTGAAAAAACAAAGTTGCTATTTTCATAAATGTTAAGTTTTATGCTTTGAAAGGAAGTAAGGTAACCTTTCAAAAACATTTGTCAAATTAGATTTGGATAAGACAACATAAAAAAGAGAGTAAAGTATTTAAAAGTATGAAGGATTCTGCACTTTGATTGCTTCACAAATGTTCTTGATTCTTGCTTCATTTAAAAAACAAAAACAGAAATCACAGTGAGGCAAGGTGGGTGTGATATATGCAAGAAAGGTGATAGCAAACAAATCTAAGAAAAACCCTTGGTGCTAAATCAAAAGAGAAATAAATAAAATTTATGAAATACAGATTTTTAATGATTTCCATCTTAAATGGCTTTCTAAATTAACTAATGACTTTTCTAGACTGTTTTGATCTAATAATATGGCCTATATAATTCATTGCTGGCAAAATTGAAGTGAGTCAGGCAGTCTCATACACCAGCGGGAGAGTAGAAATTGGCAAAAGGCTTATGGAAAAAATTGACCTTTAAAAATGTTAGCATATTTGGACACTTCTAGCAATCTCTTCCAAGGAAATGATTTTTTTTTAATTTAGGAAAGGGATTTATGTAAAAGTATTTAAATACAATTATTTATTAATATATAACTTATAATAAATTCCCAGAATTAAATGATGGGGTTATACACACACACACACACACACACACACACATGACGATATGTACATTTGGTAAAATTTTATGCAGTTTTTGAAATAAACTGAACATACAAAGGCATAAAAATATCTTAACATATTGCTAAAATGACAGAATAGTTTATAAATCTGTATATAAAAATTATTCCAATAAATATAAAAAGGAGAAACTACACCAGAATGTATTGTTGAATGAGTGATGATTTTTTTTTTTTTTTGAGACAGAGTCTCACTCTGTTGCCCAGGCTAGAGTGCCATGGTGTCAGCCTAGCTCACAGAAACCTCAAACTCCTGGGCTCAGGCAATCCTCCTGCCTCAGCCTCCCAAGTAGCTGGGACTACAGGCATGTGCCACCATGCCCGGCTTATTTTTTTTTCTATATATTTTTAGTTGGCCAATTAATTTCTTTCTATTTTTACTAGAGACAGGGTCTCACTCTTGCTCAGGCTGGTTTCCAAGTCCTGACCTTGAGTGATCCGCCCACCTCGGCCTCCTAGAGTGCTAGGATTATAGGCGTGAGCCACCACACCGGGCCTTGAATGAAGGATGATTTTGTAACTCAACTTTATACAGATTTTGTCTTTCCTGAATTTATAGTTATATAATATTTTCAGTCAGGAAAAAGTGAAAGGTTTTAAATTACTTCATAATAAAATAGTCTGAAAACCCAGATCTATAACCTTATTAAGTGAATAATTAGGTATTTTTTCCAAATTTTAAGATTTTCCTTAATTTGAGAAAGTTTTACATTAAAAAGTTTGGGAAAAAAGACAGACTTTTAAAAAAAATTCATGTTCTCTTAGGATCTTGTCTCTGTAGGTATAGTTAAAATGTTCTGGAACAGAAAGAATCTGTGTCCAATTTTTATACCAGTGACAAGTAGTAAAGATTAAGAACAAAAAAAGTAGGATTAAGAGATATTCTAAAATGGATATAATTTTAATGTAAAGCTATGTAGAGTATCTCAGTTTTCTGTTTTTTAAAATTTCTCTTTTGGATTTTGAATGAATGACCTCTCTATGTCTCTCAGTTACAACAGATTATTACTCTACAATATTCTCTCTAAAAACCATTATCTGCCTTCAGATTTATCTTTGCACAAACAGTCTCTTCTAATTCATTGCCATGGGGTTGGGGGCGGATTCTGGTACCTTGTAAATGCTCTCAGTTGCAAGACCTTTTCCCCAGCAGTCCACAATCGACTCCCACATTTCTTGACCTAAGCTTTCAGAGGCTCTTACTTTCACGGGAAGTGAAATTATTTTTTGTCAATCATTTGTTTAAGCTGTGAGGAACTATCCTTTGGCTTTAATTCTCATAATTTTATTCTCACTGCTTTTATTTTATTTTATTTTATTTTTGTTTTCCTTCAGACACTGGAGCATATTTTCCTCCTTGTTTAAACTGCTTTGCATTCTGGTCATTAACTGGCAAATGTTGCGGGCTCACCATGTGTTTCACATAAAGTTGCCAGCTTCCTCTGGTGTTACAAGGCAGCCTCCTTGAAAGTTGAAGACAAGGTGCCTGCACTTTGTCTAAAAAAAGACATGATTTGAACCAACTTAAATTTACAGTAGCCAAAGTTACAGCATAATGGAGAACTCTGTAATACCTGAATGGAAGAACAGTCATAAAGGACAACTTGCAAGGGTGAAATATATTAACGTCGGTAACAGGATGTGAGACCCTGCCGTGCATACATCTGGGAAGCTTCAGAAGTGAGCGAGGAAAAAGCTCAGGAAACAGAGGCTGATTAAATATTGCATTGCTCTCAATAGGCAAATCAAATTAAAAACAAACTTAAAGTCTTGAGTAAAGTAAATAGAATCACACTCTATAAAGCAGGAAGGGATTCTGTAGTTGGGAGAAGCTTCCTGTAGCTGTGTAAGTTTTATGTGAGGCCCCTAAATCTTCCTCCTTACAGAAATGTTACTACTGGACTGTTTTCTAAGCCTTTTTTAAAAAAATATTAAGTACACTGAACCTCAAAGGACAGATTTCATAGGGAGAGTTAAAAAAAAAAGGAGAGATTTAAAAGAAAATTATATGTATATTAAAATTAAGTGCTTTTATTCCCTTTCCTCTGTTCTCTTTTTAAATCTTCAAGGAAAGAGTGCAAGCATAGAGAGAGTAGAAGAACTAAATGCAGACATGAGGAATTAAATCAAAGATGAAAAGTTAAGGAGAAAATCAAGAGAGGGAGGAACTATGGCAAAGTGTCAGAAGAAAGCTAAGGGTTCACCAGGGAAATAACAGATTGTCCCTGACTGTACATAATGATGTTAATGGAATTCTCCCAGTGGATCCAAGGGAATATTAGTATAAACATTTCTTTTTAAAAACTCATGTTGCCTGGTTTGTTCAAGAAGTTTCATTTCCAAATAAGCAAAAGAAAATAATTTAAAGAGTTTGAAGACAACATAATGGATTTTGGCAATACACTTAGAGATGCTCAAATAATTGTTGTTAATGATAGTGTTAAAAGTCCCGCCACCCCGGGTTAACACACCCTACGTACTGCATAAGCTGCTACAGCGAGTGTGATTGTGCTTCTAGACAAGGACAATAATGACCTTACGGATATGCTTTGATATCTCCACTGACAGTCAGAGAATACCTTTATCTTTACAAGAATTTGAAAGTTTTGACCATTATATTGGAATTAACAGTTTAATTCTTAAACTGAGATTTTAGGGAAGACCTAAAATTCAAAAATTTTACTTCCTGAAAATGACCAGAAAATTCTTATGCATTACCCTATATTTTATTCAGGGAGGGAAAAAAACCAAAAAATTAAAAGAGGTTTGAATAGATAATAGGTGATAAAAATTAAATTTAAATTTTCTTTTTTGTTTTTTAACTTCAGATTAGTATGAGGGTACAAATATTTCGGTTACATTTTATATCTTTGTCTCACCCAAGCGAGGGTTAGAGGCATGCCCTTCCCCTCTACAATGCTCATTGTGTCCTTTAGTTGTGAGTTTACACCCCCAACCCCCTAATCCCTGGAGAATATTACTACCATGTGAGCACCATAGTGTTAGTCATTCAGTACCAATTTGCTGGTGAGTACAAGTGGAGCCCATTCTTCCGATCTTGTGTTACCTCACTTTGGATAATGGGCTCAAGCTCAATCCAGGAAAATATAAGAGGTGCTAGATCACTGTCGTTTCTAATAATTGAGTAATATTCCATTATATTTGTTTATTGTTAGCAGTTATGCTTGACTAATTTTATTAATAAAACAAATTTATCATATCACATTTCAGAAATATAATGCAGTAACACTGGGATTAATATTATCACAAATACTTAAACATACATGTTGAAATTATCAAATACTCTCCAGTTGAGTCCAGAATAATCCCAAGGCCAAGAAACGCGGGCTGGAGGCTGGAATGACGCATGAAACACTTGGAGACCACGGCACATCCCGGCACAATGCTGGAACGTGTTCTGTGATAGAATCTGTACCGAGTGGGGAAAACATAGGGGAAATAGTTACTTTCAACCCATTGTTGTAATGAGGCCACTTCAGGTAAAAATTGGGGACACTGATGTGACTGTCTTTTCCTCTCATATGAAACATTTTTAATTATTCCCTTTGGCAAAGAGGAGAAATTGCTAACTGTAAGTGTGGCTGTCGCCATTGTCCTCACAAGGGAGGCCCCTGAAACCATTAAATAATCAAGATAATTTATGTCAAACATAAGCTTCTTCCGTAAGCCTTCATCTCAGCCTGATGGATTTCGAATTTGGGTCAAAATCCATTTTAACATTCAATATGAACAAAGCATGTGCTTCTCATTGGGAGCACGAGAAAATAGAAAAATCACCAGGTAGGTGAAACAATACTTTGTTTTCAAAAGATAATTACCATTGGGATATTAGAATAATGTCTATTGCAAAAAAAAAAAACGATTTTGAAAACAATTTAGTTCATTTTTTTCAAATTTAAGAAGTCAATGTAGTTTGAAACTATTTTGTAAGATGAAAAAAAATCTAAGATTTAGAAAAGCCTAAGACTATATAAAAGATAAGAAAGATTGATGAGTAAAATCATCAGTGGACGCAGAAAACAGAAAACTGGATATTGTGAAAATTGATATTAGCAAATTAGAAAATGTGAAAAGTTTCCAATAGGAAACAAATGGCTGTCTTGAAATAATTCAAGGAGGGTGTATTTTCCAAAGGACTATTTACCAGTGTGTGGTTATAGGGGAATCCCAAGGGACAGAGCATTAACCCAGAGGTTAGAAGCAACCACATTAGTACTAAACTCAAAGGGACACATGAACGGACTGGGTACTTGAATCTGGAAGGAGGAAATTGCATGGTTGGCTTAGAGGTGCATTCAGAAAGGGAGCCAGGGCAATATGCACCCGCTTTACCCTACTCCCTGCCACAGATCTCCTGAAGTCAGAGAATGAGAAACCCCTGGATGCTCTTCATACCATCCAGCATCACCAGGTAAAGTGAAAATGGAAAGGCATAGAATGAGGATGGTTCCATGTGGATCTGAGGAGGCACTTGGAAAATATCCAACCTGTGGATAAGATCAAGAAATTCTCTAAGTATCTACATGAAAACTAAAAAACAAACAAACAAAAAGAAATATTATATGAAATATTGATGGCAGATAAAATCCAATCTTAAAAGTGGTGAGAATCCAAGGTGATATAAAAGTAGATGGAATAGATAGTAGAGACAAAAAAATAATAGAAATCTTTCTTAGATCAAAAAGCTGATTTTTTTTTAGTTCAAAAAGTTATGCTTATCTTGTTACATTCAAAAACCTACTCTGTCAAAGTGATCCAGAGAGTACATACATAGTGCTCCAACTGTATCTACGTACAACCAACACTCCATTTTAAGTGTACAATTAAATGATTATTCAGTCAGATTTTACTTTTAAAGAAAATTGTACTACAGGATACTCTTACCTTATTTTCTAGATATACAATAAAATCACAAGTTTGGTCCCCTAAACAGAGACTAAAAATAAAATAAAATTTTCATAAAAATAACATGCAGAATATGCCAAACTTTTTCTTATATTTGATTTTAGGCTCCTTTTTTAATTTGGCAGACTGCCTGATTTTCCTCAAGCAACTTAATTGACTAATTTTTATTTATTTACCCAGTAGCAATATAAATTCATGCCCCTCCATTTTTTTTTTTTTTTTTTTTTTTTTTTGAGACAGAGTCTCACTCTGTTGCCCGGGCTAGAGTGCCGTGGCATTAGCCTAGCTCACAGCAACTTCAAACTCCTGGGCTGAAGGGATCCTTCTGCCTCAGCCTCCCAAGTAGCTGGGACTACAGGCATGCACCACCATGCCCGGCTATTTTTTTCTATATATATTTAGTTGGCCAATTAATTTCTTTCTATTATTGGTAGAGACGGGGTCTCGCTCTTGCTTAGGCTGGTCTCGAACTCCTGACCTTGAGCAATCCGCCCGCCTCGGCCTCCCAGAGTGCTAGGATTACAGGATTTTTGTTCTTTTATCCCTAGACCTTGACACAGTGCCTGTCACATTGGCAGTTGGTAAGTGTTTATTGATATGAATATGAATATATGAAAAGAGAGAGGATTGTTAATGGAAGATTTACTGTGTAACTTTGTTTAAATATGCATTCTTTCAATTGCTGGTTATAAAAATCGAAGAAATTATTATTATTTTTTTGAGACAGAGTCTCTTACTATGTTGACACCTATATATCATAACCTATGTATGACCATTTTTCTTCATAAAGCAGTAAATACACTTATCTAAGTCTGAGGAAAGTGTATAAAGATAGTTGGGAAAGTACTTCTATAGAGACTGAAATTACAGGAAAAATCTCACAAATCTGTACCCAGGCTAGAGTGAGTGCCGTGGCGTCAGCCTAGCTCACAGCAACCTCAAACTCCTGGGCTCAAGCAATCCTCCTGCCTCAGTCTCCCGAGTAGCTGGGACTACAGGCATGCGCCACCATGCCTGGTTAATTTTTTGTATATATTTTTAGCTGGCCAATTAATTTCTTTATATTTTTAGTAGAGATGGGATCTCGCTCTTGCTCAGGCTGGTTTCCAGTTCCTGACCCAGAGCCATCCTCCCACCTCGGCCTCCCAGAGTGCTACAATTACAGGCGTGAGCCACCGCGCCCGGCCTTGAAGAAATTATTTGAGCCAACCAATGGGATGACAAAGTACTGATTTTATCAGTACTGGGTTTCATATGGATAGAATCATGGTAATCTACAGGGGGAAAAATATTTTGGACTTTTAATGCAAATGCTCCAAGCTTATATAGTCACGTGTCACTCCATGATGAGGATACATTCTGAGAAATGCGTTGTTAGGTGATTTTGTTTTTATGTGAACGTCTTAGTGTGTACTTACACAAACATAGATGGTATAGCCTCTTACACATGTAAGCTAAACAATATAACCTATTGCTCCTAGGCTACAAACTTGCATAGCATGTTACTGTATCTAATCCTGTAGGCAGTTGTAACACAATAATATTTATGTATCCAAACATATTTAAGCACATTAGAACATAATAGAAAAGGTATAGTAAAAATATGGTATTATAATCTTATAGGATCATCTCCATATATACAGTCTGTTGTTACCTGAAATGTCATTATATGGTGCATGACTGTATATCAAACATGTTGAAGGAGTAGAGATACAGATTTGTGAGATTTTTCCTGTAATTTCAGTCTCTATAGAAGTACTTTCCCAATTATCTTTATATAATTTCCTCAGGCTTAGATAAGTGTATTTACTGTTTTTATGAAGAAAAATGGTCATACATAGGTTATGATGTATAGCTGTGAACATAGTGACTCCAAGTTTGAAGCCTGATTTTTATAGACTTTTTCACTGAGTTATGTTTTTTACATTGCTGCATGTAGAACAGATATTATCCTGGTCACTGGAGCATTTCCCTTTAGCAATGCCAATATGGTTTATTACTGGAAAGCTTTAAAAAATGTGTTAGACACTTTTTTGCCTTCCTAAATACAGCCTTGTGAAGATCATTTAATGTTTTCTTGAGTATTGTTGAATAGTGCTTTAATATCGTGCTGTTCCTTGGGGTTATTAAAGGTAGAAAATAAAAGCTTTCATTTATTGATTATTATATTGTGCCTGGTACTGTGCTAAGTAGTTTATATGTGTATTTTCACATCAGTCTGTGAGACTTCAAAAATAAAATCAAGAATGAGGCCGGGCATGGTGGCTCACGCCTGTAATCCTAGCACTCTGGGAGGCTGAGGCGGGAGGATTGCTCAACGTCAGGAGTTCGAGACCAGCCTGAGCAAGAGCAAGACCCCGTCTGTACTAAAAATAGAAAGAAATTATCTGGACAACTAAAAATATATATAGAAAAAAATTAGCCGGGAATGGGGGTGCATGCCTGTAGTCCCAGCTACTCGGGAGGCTGAGGCAGAAGGATTGCTTCAGCCCAGGAGTTTGAGGTTGCTGTGAGCTAGGCTGACGCCACGGCACTCTAGCCCGGGCAACAGAGCCAAACTCTGCCCCCCCCCAAAAAAAAGAATGAATGAGATTAAATAATTTACCTAAAATATCCTCTTAGGAATGAAGGGCAGAACCAAGATTTGATTCCAGGTTTCTCCCACTCTGTATTCTTAAATTCTGTTTTATGGTTAAGTAACTATTGGATCCACGATGGCCCCAGATATATTATGTTTGGTGAAATTCTTTTTTTTTTTTTTGAGACAGAGTCTCACTCTGTTGCCTGGGCTAGAGTGCCATGGCGTCAGCCTAGCTCACAGCACCCTCAAACTCCTGGGCTCAAGCAATCCTTCTGCCTCAGCCTCCCTAGTAGCTGGGACTACAGGCATGCGCCACCATGCCCAGCTAATTTTTTCTATATATTTTTAGTT
>CAUYRT010068751.1:0-13365 GCA_963574885.1 Lepilemur ruficaudatus
ATGCTTGAAATGTATTTGGGGATGGGAATTAGGGGTCTCATCAGGGGGAAGGAAATCCTCTAAAACTGATTTATGTGAATAGCTGTACAACTTGGTAAATTTACTAATAACCATTTAATTGTACACTTAAAATGGAGTAAACACATGTAAATTACACTTCAATAAAGAAAAAAATAAAAAAATAAAAATAAAAAAAGACTTTATTGGAGAAAAAAAAAAAAGACCTAGACTAAGAAAAAGTTTCCACTGCTTTTGAGAAAAAAGTTTGAAAGCCACTGGCCTTGGTGATCTCTGAGATCCCATCTATCTCTGACACTAATTCTTTTATTTAACGTCAAGAGTCAAACCAGGAGCCCACAGGCCAAATCCAATCTGCAGCCGTGTTTTGTTAGCGCATCTCAGTGTTGACAATTTTGGGGGGATGGAGGCACACACTGTCTAGTTTGCCACAGTCCCCACTATTCCTTATTATCTAACACCTATCGCCTCACATTTACATTAGCATCATGGACCCTGAAGACCTTTGAGTTTGCTTCCCCAGAAATGCTTCCCTGAGATGCTCTCTTCCCATGAGACCCTCCAGATTGCAGGAAAGGGGCCAAGATGTTCCCCCAACCCAAAAGGGGAGCAGGATGACCTAGGCATAAGGGCTGACCCTCTTTCCTCCGATCTGCCCAGCCCAGAAGACCGCTGTGATGATTTTAAAAATATAGTTGCAAATTTTTACCACTTTTCCCACTGAGAAGCATAGTCTCTTGAACCTGGGTGGGCTATGACCGCTTTGACCAATTGAGGACAATGAAGGTGACACTCTGAGACTCCCAAGTCAGAAGTCTTGTTCACTCAGACACTTGCAACTGCAGCCCTGAGCAGCCAGGCAAGAACCCCATCTACCCTGAGAACACGGTGCTGGAGAGGCCACAGGTAGGGCCTCCAGATGACAGACTCAGCTGAGCTTGTCCTGCCACTGTCCCTGCCCAGGCACCAGACAGGTGAATGAGGAAGCCACTTTGGGAGTGAATTCTCCAGCCCCAGACATCACAGAGCAGACAAGAGCCACCACACCCCACCCCCATGTCCTGCATGTCCTGACTCACAGAATGGCTTCACGCCCTAAGTTTTGGGGTAGTTTGTTACGCAGCAGTGAAGAACCGAATATTCCGGAACAGTTCCAGATGAATCGGCAGGGCCTCACCAGCCCACAGGACACCTTTCGATGCTAACTAGAAAAGGGCTCCCCTTCCTCCGGATGGGTAGCACCCCAAAGCGGGGCAGGGTGCAGGCTGGCTCCTGGCCGCATACAGCCATGCACAAGGGGCCTGTTGATGAGGGTGCCCTCTTATGTCCTGCCAGGAGCAGCATAAGCGAGCATGAGCTGAGAGGAAAAAGGCATTTTTTAAACACACATATAATTGCCCTGGAATACCCTTGATCCTCTCCCAGGATTCAGGGAGGCCCCGTGCTCAGACCTTATAAGCTCTGCCACACCAGTGACTCATCTCAACACATAAAGCATTCATCAAAAACATACACACATAGACACACACAAATGTCCTACGGGCTGCTTTTTCCTTTTCCTTATTAAAAAAAAAAAGTCCCCACCCTACCATGATCTGATCTGAGGTCTGCAGGCTGTTTTGAAGTAACTCATCTTGCCTCTTCAAACAGACCATTTTCCCTCACTCAGCTGGCACCAGGCCTTGGTGGCAGCCAGCCAAGACAATCTCCCCTTGTTCTTGAAGGAAGCCAGGCCCCGTGAACGGGACTGCTTGGTTTCTGGGGTTTCTGTTTAAAAAAAAAAAAAGTCTAGGCCAGTGGCTCTTCTGCAATATTCTCGAGGAGGGCTGCACACTGGGAACCAGAGGGTGATGTGGGCCAGGGCAGGTCACTCCTGGTCACCAAGCGTTTGAGGCGTGGGGGGTGTCTTCTCCTCTGGCCTGAGTAACTGGCAGCTGTCAATACACCATGATTCTGTTCGCAGACGCTATAATCACTTCATGCAAACCTGGCAGACAAAAATCTGGCTTTTTGTTCAGAGGGAGTTGTCCACACAGCCTGTGGGGTCAAGCACCCTCCTCCTCTGGGAGGATGTTTGGTCCTAGATGATTTGCCTTTGTTGCAGACAGGAACCACCTATGACATGGAGCACAAACTCAGTGTCGCTCACTGTGCTTTGCAAAGCACATGCATACATACATCCTCACAACAGCCCTGCAAATGGTTATTATTATCTCCAGTTTCCAGGAAAGGGAGCTCAGAGAGGCTAAGTCACTTGCCCAGGGTCACACAGCTAAAAATACTGGGTGTCAGGATTCAAACCCAAAGTCGGACCACTACAAGGCACTTGTGCTTCCCTCCTCCCATCTCTCCACTCCCCGCCCCCTTCCTCCATTCCTTCTCTTTAGGAAACTATGGAGTAAGTGCCTCTGCTTAAGCTATGGGGTGAAATTACATATGGCCTCACCTGTGGGTTGGACTTATCTAGCTCACGTAAAACACAATTCAATTTACCGAAACTTGTTTTAAGACCTTTTGTATCTTGGGACAAACCTGGACTGGGCTCTGGAAGGGATCCTTGTGGTTGGCCAGAGTCGTTTGTCCTTCGGCCCACATTTACGGAACTCCTACTGTGCGCCATGCATCATGGCAGTAGAAAAGCAGCGCTGTGCTCGGTGCACTCACAGCAGAATGGGCGGGCGGGCAGCAGCACAGGGAACTGTAGCGTGAGTGGGATGAAATCAATACTAGAAGAGGGACACACAGGAAGGAGAGGTCAGTTTTGCCAGAAGGTGCCATATGGGTGAGCCTCTGGAACCTGAAGTTGTCCTTGTTGAGAGCGGAGCCCTGTCAAAGGCAGACGCCCTTGAAACGGCTCCTGGCATCCGACACACGGGAGGATCACGGTGAGAGAGGCAGCCATCCGGCAGGCCAGGATGTACGCATCAGCAGATCAATGAAAACATTCACTTTGCCTAGATGAGCCACCCACAGGAAGCCACATGATCAGAAAGTTACTTGTACAAATGGAATCTGCAATTGTGGTGGATTTTAAGTATTTTTCAGCCAGGGTAGCTTGAGCCATCTCTTCCCCTAAAGGGAAAGTCATCCTAGGATACATTTCTGACTAAATTTGCTCTGGCAAGAGACTCCCTCCCCGCGCGGGCGGCGTATTAGTGATGGCAAAGCTCTGCTGCAGTAACAAGACAGCCAAAAGAGAGTAGTTTAAAGAATGCAGAAGTCTGCTTCACCTCCCTGTAACTTTCTGAGGGGACCGTTCCTGGGTGGCAGAATTTAGGGACACACGCTGCTTCCATGTTGTGGCTCCAGCATGGTCAAGGCCGGGTCTCAGTCACATCCAGGTTCCGGCTGGCTGGCAGAGGATGAGAGCGTGAAGGAGGCACACCCACTCAGCCTGGCGGTGGGTGGCACAGGTGGCCTCCACTCACATTTACATGTCTCACGTTGGGAGGACACAGTCTCACCTAACTAAAAGGCAAGCTGTGAAATGTCCAGACATTTCTCGGAGGATGGAGAGAGCAGGTGGAGGTGGACCCCTAACTGTCTCTGCTTCAAATGGCAGTTAGGATGTTTGCAGGTATAACCAGAACTTAAACTTAAACCGGCTTAAACCCACAGGACAAATGGAGGAAGCTCCAGAGTTAGTTGATCCACCAACCCAAGGATGGAGAGATCCCTGTGCCCATCAGGTGTTCGCTCGCCGCTCAGGCTGGCCTGGCTGCAGCAGGTCCCGGTATCACGTCTCAGCACGACAATATTCAAAGGCGGAGGAGGCCATCTCTGTCTTTCCCTTGGGAAAGAAGAGAGTTTCCTCGGAGCCGGCCCTCCACCCCCAGCAGGTGTCCTCTCTCGTACCATTGGCCACACTTTGGTCACATGCTCCTGTCTGACTCAGTTACTGGTGCAATGGGCTGAATTCTCCCTACCCCAAAATTCATGTCAAAGCCCTAACCCCCAGAGTGAGTATATTCGGAGAAAGGACCTTTAAAGAGGTAATTAAGGTAAAATGAGGTCATTTGGGTGGGCCCAATCCGATCTGATGGGTGTGTTTATAAAAAGAGGTGACTGGGACACAGACAGCAAGACGGGGGAGGAACACCTGCAGACACAGGGAGCAGGTGCCACCCACAAGCCAAGGGGAGAGGCCTCAGAAGAAACCCAGTCTGCCAACATCTTGATCTTGGACTTCCAGCCTCCAGAACAGGGAGAAAATAAATTTCCATTGTTTTGGCCACCCAGTCGGTGGGACTTGGCTACAGCGCCCGAGCAAACTGATATAACCGGCGATAGGAACGGATCGATCTGGCCCACTCTGGGGGTGACTCAGTACAGCACACATGGGACAGGGAAGCTGGGGTTCTGAAGAAAGGAGGGCAATGGGCCGGGCAGCAATGCCAGCGGTAGGTGGGCACAGCCCACGTGCACCCCATCCTCTGACCAGCTCCCTGTCTGTTCACAGCAGCTCCCTTTCTGTGTTTCTGCAAACTAACATCAGGACAACTATTCGATGAGAGTTCTGCTTCCCAAATTACCATCACTCTCCCATTCTCTCTCTAGAAGTTACTCCAGTTCACCTGGTTGGGAGTTTTGGGGGCTCCCCCAACCCTCTCTCTCACCTTTATGGTCATCCCCCTGGTTTCTTCCCCTGGGTGCAGTCTTTCTTGCTTTAACTCTGACAGCAACCTTACTTCCAAGTTCTGGGAGCAGCGGTGTCCCGGTGTTTTGACAGTGGGCTCTGGGTTGTAGTGTCGGCTGATTTCGTGGTGTGAATGCTCCCACCGTGGCCCATTTGGAGCTACTCACATGAGGTCACTGAACACGGAGTTGGGCAGAAATGCATACAGTTGGCAGCTCCAGCACACCTGCCTTGGGGGTGGGGAGCACCTCCCTGTTGCCTTCAACAACGACAAATCAGTGGTCTCTTATCATCTATTCTGAGTTCACATCTCAAACGATGTTTATGGGAGAGTGGTTCGGGGGTAGGAGAGGGTTAAAAATATTTTCTGGGCCCCTGGGTGGGAAGCTGTGAGCAAACAGAGGGCATGGGAAAATCCTGTGGGTGCCCCGTCCTGGAAGGGACCGCCCTCCGCTGGTTCCCAGGCTGCGGGGATGAATGCACCGTGCGGATAAAGGGGAAGTGGGGCTCAGCCACCCCAGCGGGCGAGGGCTCTCGCTGCCCTGTGCCGGGAGGCCCCCCTTCACCTCTGCACAATCGCTCCCTCTGTTCCCGGAGCTCTGCTTCCCTCGGAGTCCCATCCAAGCCCAAGTCCGGACAAAGGCCACCATTGATGGGCACTTCCTCTGCGCCAGGCCCTGGGCTCGGTCCTCCGGCCGTTGCTCACTGAATTCACACCACCACCTCATGGACTTGGGCGTAGTCCCGTCACAAAGATGACGTTCAGGGAGGTCAGAGGACTGGTTTCAAGGTCGCAGTGGCAGGGCTGGAGTTTCCTCGGTGTTTCTGGGGTCAAATAGGCCACATGGAGTACCAGAATAATAACAATGGTCATGGCTACTGTTTACTGAGGACTTAATTGGAAAAGTGGGGAGGTACATGCACGTGGTCTCATTGAATCCACATAACTGCCCTATGAGATACAGGTAAACTGTGGTTCCATTTCTGCAGATGGGAAGCCCCGGGCTCAGAGAGGGTGTGCGTCGTGCCCTGTGTCACGGCGGGAGGGTGGGACTTGGGCTCCTTGGGCTGGGGTGAGGTGCTGCTGCCCGACCCTGACGTGCACCCCCCAGTCCACCCAACTCCCCAGTCTGGCTTTGGTTCCTGGTTCCTGGTATTCTTCTAGCACTTTCCAGGGGGTGTATGGTGTAGATCCAGAGTCCCGATGTTCCTGCTACAGGAACTGTCTGGGTGGTAGGAAAGGAAACCTCCATCCTTTCCCTGTGGTGCCCAACCTCCCGCTGGCCAAGTCGGCACCTGGGCGGGGAAGAGGGTAGAATGAGGCTATTCAGAGAGTTTTCCTGATGCAATAACTGATTGCAAAACCTCACATCCCTGAGCATTTTATGGAGGGCGGTAATTCTGAGCAGCACCAGGAAACCCCACACTGGCCCAGCTGCCAGAACCAGGCCCTGAAGGTCAAACGCAGAAGAACAGCCACCCTGAGGCTGGGGCGTTAGGAAAACAACAGGAACACCACCAACCACCATGTCGTTGATCACACCCTCACCACCCCTGGTCTCTACAAGGGCCCCTCGGAAGGGCCACACGTGAGTCTCAATTTACAGACAAGAACATTGATTTGTCAAGGTCAGTGGGTGAGTTAACCGCAGGATTGAGGCTCACATCTGACTTTCAGAGTCCTGGTGTAGTATTCATTTCTCCACAGCTGGGACCTGTGCTGGGGCCAATGGGTGATGCTGTTTGGGAGGTCCAGAGGCAAGCAGAGGCGACAGGAAGAGGACAAGAACAAGGGACCTATAGCCAGACTCACCTAAGTGCAAATCATGGCTCTGCCACATCCCACAAGTCATTTAACCTCTCTGAGCTTTACTTTCCTCCTCCTCCCCAGGTGGGACAGGGTTATGGTTAAGAGTTTGAGCTCTAGGGTCACAGTGTGTGGGCTTTAATCCTGGCTGCACTACTTATAGGCTGTGTGACTTTGGACAAGTCACTTACCCTCTCTGTGCTGTTTCCTCATCTGTCAAATGAGCCTTTTAAAACTCATCTGTAGACATACTGTGAGGATTTCTTTAGCTAATGCAAGGAAGGCTCTTAGCATAGGCCTGGCATATGGGTAAGCAGTCAATAAGTATCAGCTGTTATTATTATCTGCAAAACAGAGAAGAAAAGAGCTTTTGGAAATTAAAGGAGATAGCACCTTCCTGGTGTGTGTGTGAGTGTGGTTGACGGAGGGAGTACAGGAGGGTTCTCTCTGCACAGATTAAACTGGAACCTTCCAGAAAGGAGAAGGAAGCAGGAGAAGGGGACTCAGGCTGGCCTTGGGTGTGCTTTGGGATGTTTCCTTCTGAAACAACCACCTGGACTTCACCTTTGTGCTCTATTAACTCTTCCCTAAGTTGCCTACAACCCCCTCCAGCCACTCCTCAGTCCCAGCAAAGATTCCCTTGGGAGAATTACCTCAAGCTGGAAATCTTCCTGGCCAGGGTAGTGAGAGGGCAATAATGTAAATACACATTGGCCTTGGGTTGCATAACTGGCATGAGTCACTTCCCTTCACAGGAGACGTGGCAAAGGGACAGGCGCTCCGAGTCCTATCACTAAGGATGGACTCAAGTGCCTTTCCAGGCATTCTTCATTTGAGTCCATTCCCAGTTCTCCCCACCGGAAGGATGTGCTCTGGATGTTTGTGCCGAAGGCATGTCAAGGTTCAGAAGAGGGAACAGAAACGCCCGGACCCAGGTCACAAATTTCCCTTATCAAACACCATTTCTGTCTTTTTAATTCTTGGCCACTCCAGATCCTTTCCCAGCTGCCCTCAGAGGCCTGGCAAGTTGCCATGTATGTATGAATATGAAGTTTTTCGGTTTGCATGTAACTGGAATTATAGTATTAAAATAAACAGGAGTTTATTTTCTCACATAAAAAGAAATTCAGAACTGAACAAGAGTTCTTGCTCTTTTGGCAGCACAGTGATGTGAGAGCCAATCATACCATGATGCTAAGGGTCTTCCCCTCAAGGTGGCAAGATGGCTGCTGTAGCTCCAGATGTCGCATCCACTCTAAAGGCAGAAGAAGGAGAGAGGAGCACAAAATGGTGGTGCTGTTCCTATAGCAGTTATTTATTGTTGCATAAACTACCACTGGAGAATTTAGTGGCTTAAAACAACAGTCACTTATTAGCTCACAAGTTTGAGAATCAGCAGGTTGGGGAAGGATCAGATGGAGGCTCTTCTACTCCTAACCGGGCTCACTCAGGCAACAGCAGTCAGTTAACGACTAAGTGGGGGCTGTATTGGCCCACATAGCCTCACTCACACACCTGGAGTTGGATGCTGGCTGTTGGAGACAGGAGCACAGATGCAGAGGTCTGGGTGATGCCGTTGCTGGGAGAGGACCACAAGTCAAGGCACGCAGGTAGCTTCCATGAGCTGGAAAAGACAAGGAACAGCTTCTCCCCTAAAACCTCCCGAAGAAATGCAATCCTGCCAACACCTTGATTTTAGCCCAGTAAGACCCACTTTGGTCTTCTGCCCTCCAGAACTGTCAGATGATAACTTTGTGTTGTTTTAATTCACTAAGTTTGTGGTAATTTGTCACAGGGGCAATAGGAAACAATCTCTCTCCACTGCTCTCTTATTCTCTAAGACAGAGGTTAGCTGACTATGGCCTGCTATCTGATTTTGTAAATAAAGTTTTATTAGAACATAGCCACACTCATTCCTTCCCATATTATCCTTCAATGTGTTTGCTTTTGTGCTACAGTAGCAGAGTAGTTGTGACAGAGGCCCTCTGGCCTACAAGGCCCAGGCCCTGAAGGGCCACCATATCTGGCCCTTTACAAGAAGGTGGCCGGCCCCTGTTCTAGGAGGCTGGCTGAGGCTTCCTTGCACGGTGGCCTTGGGGTAGCAAAAGAACAAGAGTTTGTTTTAAAGTTTCTGGAGACCGAGGCTTGGAAATCCCACATGTGACCTCCACCACACTTTGGTGGTCAAAGCAAATCACAAGGCCAGCCCAGATTTAAAGGGTGGGAAATAAACTCCTTCTCTTGATAGAGAAATGGCAAAGTCACATTGCCAAGGAGTGTGGGGCTAGGAGTGGGAGACACGGTTGTGGCCATCCTTGCAGACGGTGTGTCAGAGGTCCCTGCCATCAGGAGAACAGAGCTTCCCAGAAACCCCACCACACGTCCCTTAGCTCTCATTGGCCCACACTGGGTCACGTGGCCACTTCTAGCTACAAGGGGTCCTGGGAAAGCAGGGAAGGATCATCATGACCGGTGTAGGTAATAGTGATCCGTCCCTGGGGCTGGTAGGCTCTGATAGCAAAGAAAGGAGAATGGGTATCTGGTAGGCCATCAGCCAGGTTTGCCCTACCTGGGCTGTCCAGGTCGTCTTGAATCTATCTGAGTTCAATCGTTCCCCAAATAAACATCCAGATATCAAGAACCCGCTGTGTGCTTATTTCTGGATGGGGCAGAGGTAGGAGAGGGTTGTAATTGCTGTTCTCGAGGGGGCTGCAAGACTTGGAGAAACCCTCCCTCCTGGACAAGAGAGTAAGTCGCTGCAGCCCTCTCGTAAAAAGCAAGGAAGTAGAAGCAGCAGCGCCTCGGTCAAGGGTGGGTAAAGAAACTCTTCGGTTAGATGATGGGAATAATTATGCTGGTTAGAACGAGCGAGCTAAGACCTCACGCATGAACTTGAATAATTCACAGAAACATCTTAAGTGAAAAAAGCAAGGCACGAAAATAATAAGATCATTGATATAAATTGCAAAACACATGAAACAATGGGATAAATTGCTTATGGATAAATATTCTGTAGGAAAAAAGACAAATATGGGAGGGGGATGGGAATGTGGCTGAAGCTCTAATATTGTGTTTTCCTTAAAAAAAGTAGAGAGATAAGATGGCTCTGTTACAAATGGGTTTTCTGTGTGTGTGTGTGTATGTGTATGTGCGTTTGTGTGAACATATATACATATATATACTTGAATTATTTCATAAGAAAAATTTAAAAAGAACACACAGGCTGGTTAAGGAATTGTGACCGGCAAATGTGGAATAGTCAGGGAAGAACTGAAGCCCTGGTCTTTCTGCAGGACGAGTCTGCCTGTGTCAGACGCAGCGCTGCTGCCCTGGATCCAGAGGTTAGTAATTCAGGGACATCTGTGTGTCAAGCTGGAAGCTTAGCCCTGGAGCATGGAGTCTTGAGGGAAGGGGAAGAAAGTTTTCCCAGGAGCTCAGAAAAGCAGCGGGGGTCTAGCCTGGCAAAGGAGTGTGGTCTGGGCTGCAGGGGGCCAGGAGGGTCAGGAGGCGTCCTCCAGACAGCCTGTTCAGGAGTGTTTGCTCTGGGCTGCTGGGAGGCTGCAAGGTGCAGGGGCTTGGAGTCACCAGGCCTAGTGTGAGACCCTGGGTTTTACCAGCGACACATTGTGTGACTGCGCACACTTGTGTCTTGTGTGAACCCTCTGGGGATTCGGTTTTCTCGTCTGTAAAATGGGCATCACTCAGCCTGCCTCCTTCACTGGGTTGCCATAGGGAATGGAAAAGATAGAGGGTGTGAAAACCCCGCAGCCCCGGCTGGGATGTGTGCTTCCTTCTGTGTGAACTCAGCGAGGCTGTCCACTGATTTGTCCACGGGGCTCCTGTCAGCTTCGAAGAGGGGTGTGGATACGTCAGTGTTCACACAGCAGCACGCATGCTTCTTCCGCATCACGCTTGTGGCGTCATCTGTGCTTTGCGGAAAGGCAGCAGAGGCTGAGGCAGCCAGGGGCAGCACTGAGGTCCTCGCCCACCCAGCCTCCCACGGATTCATTCGACAAACATTTCTTGCACACCTACTATGTGCCAGGTGCCAGGATCAAGGACAGTGATGCAAACAACAGTGTCTGCTTTTAAGGCCCATGCAGAGGGGCACTGAGGCGGGGAGCCCCTGAGCGGTTGCAAGGCCCTCCACATTCTTTTTCTACCATACAGTAGGGAAGAGAGTTTCCAGGTACAGGAGACTCAGTTTGCTGCTTCTTCTAGAGGCTTCTTTGTTTGGCCTCTCTGTAGAGAAAGGGACACCTAAAGAGAATCTTGAAGGCTAAGCAGGATGGGCTGGCATGGAAGGTTCCAGATCAACGGCCCAGCTTGGATAAAGCCTAGGACAGGTTAGTTTACAATTTGCCAGGACTTCAGAGGGAGATCAAATGAATATGAGGGGATTTTTTTTCCTGTTATTTCATTGAAATTTGAGCTAGAACTCAGTTTTGCCATTAAGAAGAGCGGGAGGTAAGCCCAAGTTCTGCCACAGGTGCACACCCTTAACTCAAAGCCTCTGCTTCCTCTTCTGTAAAATGGGCCTGTTGCTGAGTCGTCCAAATGATGAAATGAGAAATGGACATAAGTTTTCAGTAAATGTTTTTAGTGGAACTGCTCAAAAAGGTACCTGCCCCACCTTCTCGCCAACCTTTCTTTCTTCTCAGTGGGCCCTGAGCTATCAGGAGCAGGCAGCCCCAAGGCGGACTAGGGCCTCTCCCTGCCTCACCCGGAATACACCCCTCCGAGGTGAGGGACGGCCGTCATTGCACCAGCGAGGGTGGCCCCCTAACAGTACGTGACACCGCAGGGCCAGCGTTGATGGGTGCTTCATGGGGAACTGGGGCCAATGGTGACAGCCAGAGTAGGTGCTGGAGGGGCCACCCTGCACTCGGCCTCGTGGCTAGGAGCAGCAATTTCCCTTCACCTTCCGACCAGCCATGCAGTCCGTGTCCCCGTTTTATATCCCGTAGGGCGGTTCCATCCCTGCCAAAGCCAGCGTCCAGGAGGCCCATGTCACTCACCACAGAACAGCCCCTGAACTGGGCCAGTAGCCCAATGTGCAGGGAGGCATTGAGAAAATTCCCAGAGGTCCCTGGGCCATCTGGTCACCTCCCACATGTGCAGAGCACCGCCCCAAATGCCTTCATCATTGTCATCGTCATAGTCATTGTCATCGTCGTCATTGTCTGCACAGCCTTCCCATCGTGAGCCCCTCCGTGCGGCAGGCCCTTTGCAGGCGAGATGGCGCTCAGACCTCACAGGCCCTTAGGTGGCCGCATGGCTCTCTCTGTCCCGAGTCTCAGAGTGGTGAAGTGAAGCAGCCAAGGTCACACAGCTGGAAAGGGGCACAGTTGGCACCTGCCGATAGTGTGTCAGTAACTGACTACAACGCTGAGCTTTAAACCCTTTTATCCCCAACCTAGTGCCTCTCCCCCACCCCAGCTCCCAGAGCCAGGGGAGGGGCCAGCGGGGAGGGAGGGGTGCCCAGCCTTCCGTGGAACTGCCCTGCGGTGACTCAGACCCCTCTGCCGGCTCCGCTCAGGAAACACTGGGCTGATTGTGGCCCATTGTTGCCCTCCCTGCGCAGGAATCCGCGTGAGTAACTGCAGAACAGAAAGGCCATGGAGGGGGCAGGTCCTGGGCAGAGGGTGCAGGCGGGGAGGGCGTGGGGAACATGAGGTGTCCCTTCCCGGAGCCAGGAGGGCAGCGCTTCACCTTGTCTGAGAGGGAGAAAGTCAGGTGACTTGGACTTAAGCACTGCAGCACCCCCCATAGTGATCTGATCACCAGGACAGCTAGTTCTAACGTGCAGGCAGCATATACACAGGAGAAATGCTGTGCCAAGGGAGGACTCACGTTCTGGGCCGGACGGAGCAGGGCAGCAAGGAAATTCATCATGCTACTCAGAACAGCATGCGATTTAAAACTTATGAATTCTTCATTTCTGGAATCTTCCATTTAATATTTTCAAACTGCAGTTGACCTTGGGTAACTAAAACTATAGAAAGGGAAGCTGTGGATAAGGGTGGACTATTGTGAGTATGTGCATATATATGCGGGGCGGGGGGTGGAAAAAAAGAGATTTTATTATAAGAATTGGCTCACACAATTATGGAAACTGACAAGTCCCAAGATCTGCAAGGCGAGTCAGCAAGCTGGAGACCCAGGAGAGCGATGGTGTAGTTCCAGTCTAGAGGCCGGCAGGCTCAAGACCCACGAAGAGCTGATATTTCAGTTTGAGTCCAAAGACAGGGAAAAAAACAATGTCCCAGCTTGAAGGCAGTCAGGCACGGAATTTCCTCCTGTTTGAAGGAGGCCAAGGCTTTTTTTTCTATTCAGGCCTTCACTGATTGGGCGAGACACACCCACATTGGGGAGGGCAATCTACTCAGTTTCCTGAACTCATCCAGAAACACCCTCAGAAACACCCAGAACAACGTTTGACCAAGTATCTGGGAACCCCCTGGCCCACTCTAGTTGGCACATAAAATTAACCATCACAGATTGGTTTAGAGCTTCTTCTGGATGATTCTAAGAGCCAATGCACAAGACTTGCAGGAATACAGGTGAAATTTTCTGCCATCTATAGCAAAATGAGAACAATAACAAGAGTGTAGTAAATTTTCCTTAGAGCTAAAGGTATTCAATTTTAAAATACCCTGTGTCAGCTCATGCCTGTAATCCTAGCACTCTGGGAGGCCAAGGCGGGTCGATCGTTTGAGCTCAGGAGTTCGAGACCAGCCTGAGCAAGAGCGAGACCCTGCCTCTACCAAAAATAGAAAAAATGAGCCGGGCATGGTGGCGCATGCTTGTAGTCCCAGCTACTTAGGAGGCTGAGGCAGAAGGATTGCTTGAGCCCAGGAGTTTGAGGTTGCTATAAGCTAGGCTGATGCCACAGCACTCTAGC
>CAUYRT010068752.1:0-19808 GCA_963574885.1 Lepilemur ruficaudatus
TATACATACATAATGAGTGCGATGTGCACCATCTGGGGGATGGTCAGGCTTGAGGCTCTGACTGGAGGGGGGAGGGGGCAAGGGCAATGTACGTAACCTTAACATTTGTACCCCCATAATATGCTGCAATAAAAAAAAAAAAAAAGACTGTGGCTCCATGAAGTAATGCCATTTGTAGGGAGTAAAAAGGCATAAGAGGAGGGTGAGGTCCTCTACACAAAGATAAAACTTGCTTCTGAGAACCCTCAAGGCTAAGAAGTTATGAAGGTCCAATACTGAAAGCACCCTTTATTTGAGATAAGCACGAAACCCTTCCTTCAGCCAAAGCTAACAAGGAAGAAATGTCATTTTGGACGGGCGGCTTACCAACTAGGAAGGGGCCCCAGCAACATCTGTGACTGTGAGAAATGGGAATGTGGCAAAATGATACTTCTTAGGCAATTCCCAAGTTTGCAAAATTGTAGATAATTTCCATGAGAGGAACTACACAAAAGCAGAGGAACTGGCTTCTCAGAAACATGCAGAACAGAGAGAAAAGACAAAGGAAGGGGAAAGAAAAATTAGAGGCCACCACAGGACATCTCACTCAACCCTAATGCAGCTCTGTGCAATAAGCATTATCATCCCTTTTTTACACAAAAAGGGATTCAGAAGACAGACGGTCTGCCCAGGTCGCATAGAGAGTGTGCAACAGGCTGAGTATGAACCTGTTCTGCGGGGCTCCATGGCCTGGGTGAGCAATACCACATGCACTGTCCATTCACCTTCCTTCCTGCTGAAGTTGCTCTGCTCTCGTATTCCATCCTTCTGTGCTTTATCTACTTATGTTGTTGAGCTTCCAAACACAGCCCAGAAGAGACACACCTACCACCCCCTTCCTAAGTCCTCCTAAAATAAAGTAATAAGAAAAAAGACCAATATTAAAAACAAAACTATGAATATTTCAATACCCTTGAAGAGAGTTGCAAATCACTGGGAAATGTTCACATTAGATGTGAAAATCAACTTCCTGTGCTGGAATCTACCCACTAGCATAACAGGAAGAAGACCAAAACCTTTTACTTAATAAAATAAGTCATCATCTGAATTCCAAAGGGGGTGAGGGAGATAGCTACGGACAAAAGATAAAAGAAAAATCCCATTCATGAATTTCAGAAGTTAGACAGCAGGGACAAGGAGAGTAAGCCAGAACTATGGGAGAAATAAATAGGATATTGTAGGGGTGCATGTCTCAGATATACTCAGTTAATCAGTATGATCTTCACAATAAAGGAAGAAGAGGTAGAATCAGCCAGGCGTGGTGGCCCATGCCTGTAATCTTAGAGCTCCGGGAGGCCGAGGTAGGAGGATGGCTTGATCTCAGGAGTTCGAGACCAGCCTGAGCAATAACGAGGCCCTGCCTCTACTAAAAATAGAAAAATTAGGCAGGTGTCATGGCATGCCTGTAGTCCCAGCAACTCGGGAGGCTGAGGCAGGAGGATCACTTGAGCTCAGGAGTTTGAGGTTGCAGCGAGCTATGATGACACCACTGCAATCTACCCAGGGCAACTGAGCGACACTCTGTCAAGAAAAGGAAGGAAGGAAGGAAGGAAAGAAGGGAGGGAGGGAAAGAAAGACAGAAAGAAAGTAGACTATTTCAAAAGGATAAAGAAACAAGAACAAAAAAAAATTATGCAAAGTGGCAGATGGCTAAATGCTCCAAATGACATTGATAAAAAACAAAACTATGCTGACTGTGAACCTGGAAAAAAAAGAAACAAAACAAAACAACAACAACAAACTGGCCCACTAGAATAGATATCTATATGGCAAACTACACACAGGTGAACAGAAGGCAAGTCAAGTAACCCACTAGCATATCTGCAAATATGCCTGAGAAAAACAGGAGCTTGCCAAGGCAGATAGCTGCTAAACAGGGCACTCAAACATGGGTGGAATACATTTATTCATTCATTCATCATAATCTTATCAAGCCCCTATTGTACAAGGTACTTTTGCTTATGAAAGTCAATAGTATATCAAATCTTACCAAAGAGGACTAAATGAAACAATCACCACTGCAACAAAAATGTACTGAAAGCCTGTTAGTACCAACAGTACTGTGAGTACTTACTACATTCCAGATAGTATTCTAAATGTTTTACAGTAAAGCCTTTATGGAGATAGGCATTAGTATGTATCTTCATTTTACAGAGGAGGTTAAATAACTAGCCCCAAACCCTGCAGCCACTAAATTCTAGGCACTTTGCATAAACTGTCTCGCTTTTTCATAATAAGTCTTATCTTCACTACACAGATTTAAAAACTGAGTCTCAGAGAGGTCAAGTGACCTGGCCCAAGTTACACAGCTAATATGCGGCCACGGCCAGTGTTCAAACCAGGTCCACAGGACTTAAAAAAGCATCTGCTCCCTCTTATTTTACCATGTGCTGTTCCTAAAACAACATCTTCGATAGAACTAAAAAGAGGGAAGAGAAAATGCCACCCTGCAAATAGTGGCTCCAGCTAACTGAAGGGAGACACAGAAACACAGTGGCAGACAGCTCCAGGGCCAGGACTCAAATTCCAGCCATGCCAGTATCAGGTGTATGACTCTGGGCAAGCTGCTTAATTTAACCACGCCATGCCTCAGTTTTCTCATCTGCAAAATAAGTAACAACTGTACCCTCCTTATAGGAGTGGCTGTGAAGATTAAAGTATTAGAACAGTGTGTGACACAAAGCAAACACGGATAAGGTCCTTACCCCAATCCACTCTGCTGTGATTATGCTATTACTCAGGAGTCTGGGCAAAAGCCGTAGCCTGGGGAAACCAGGGCTCTTCCTTATGGTAAAATCAGAGCTTCCCTATGACAGAGTGCTCCTGACAGAGTGATTCCAAGCATGAAAATCTGTCTTTTCTGATGATCCTGTGAGGCTTGGAGCTCTAAAAGCTGCTCTCTCCTTCCACTGTGCTTCTTCCCTGTAATCTCGAAAGAATTCACCAGTAGTGCCTAACCATGCTTAGGCAGGGGGACTACACAGAGATTTGAAAGAGCAGAAGTCTGTGGTTCATGAAGATGGAGATGGGAAGAGGTTCCCTTACGGAAAGAACACTTAGTTGAAGCCCAAGCCCCACCAGACACCCTGAAAAGCCTATGGCTCAAGAGGATCAGTGGGGACTGGCAGCAAAGTTGAGCAGTAGCCACTAATAAGCCAGTGGCACGTGTGGGGCCTGCATCGAGCAGACCATACGGAGCTGGATGCCTGGTGAATGGGGGATGCCAGCCTTGCCTGCTGCTCCTAGATTCAAACTGCAGCCCAAAAGAAGCCACCTCAGTTTGGGGAAGGGGGCCCCTTGCAGGGGAGCTCCTCTTGGTTGTAAGAGGTAAGTAAGGAATTGCTCTCTTGTTTATCACTAAACCTTCCCCAAACCTGCTCCTCCTCCACCTCCAACCACCAGTTTTTTACACAGGCATTTATGCAGGATTGGAGGCTCAGGTCACCTAGCACTGGTCTGTCTCCCTTGTGCCTCTATCAGTCACCAAACCCTGTATGTTACAGTGCTGTTTTGAAACACTACCTACACCTACCCCTTCCTCTTTCTTCCATGGCTATCGCTGAGTCCAGACCCAAATGTGGTAAACCATCAGAATAGCTTCCTGGCTGGCCTTCCAACTCCTGTCACTGCTCCTCGCTTCAACCACCCTGTAAATCCACACTTGACTCATCTGCTTGGACTCCCAGTTCCTCATTCCACAGCTTAGAAATCCCTGGTGGCCCAAACAGTCCCCTGGATCCCCTCTATAAAATTGATCTTTAGTGCCTATTTATCAATATCTCCCACCTCCCATCCTCCAAATCATGTACCCAATTTAACTTCCCATTATCCTAGCCAGTTTCCTTACAGCTTCTTGGACATATCATGTTCCTTCTTCCTTCTGCATCCTTTTGCACATTGCTCCCCTTGCCTGGGACACCAGCTCCAACTGTTCTCTTAGCCTGACTCAAACCTTCAACCCATTTTTAGCCCCACCAAAAAAGCCTCTCCTGATCACACTTGCCTCAACTTACTTCTTTCACTTCTGAATTCCTCCAACACTTATACTCTGCATCACTCCATTTTATGTAATAATAACATTATTGAATATTTAGTACACCATCCCAAGTGTTCTATGATTATTTACATAGAACAACTGGATGGAATTATTCTCATTTTACAAACGGACAAACTGAGGCACAGATACGCTAACTGGCCCAAGGTCACACAGCAGAAAATCCTGGAGCCAGGATTCAACCTGGTGCCAGAGCCCACACTCCTAACCACTATATAATAATTATAAACTGCTTCATACTGCACCATAACTGTAATTTACTCAATAGCAGGACCCATGCCTATATTCCCTATAGCCAAGCCCCAAAGCTGTACACTACCTAATACTCCAGAACAGATGACAGGAAACAAGGTCAAGCTCCCAAGCAGGGACTGGTTCTGGTGTTTAGCAGCAGCAAGAAGAACTTTTCTCTTCCTGGGAGGTTGGGGGGCAGCAGTGTAACAAGGCTGTGAATGAGCCATAGCACCTTTTAAATAGCTAATGTGAATGTTCCGGTATAAAATCCACCTCAAGTACAGAGACAGAACACACTTTGTCTTTGTCTGCATACTTTGCACCTCAAAGTCCACAGCCTAGGGGTCTAGGATTCTAATAATGAGGTATTCAAATTAACTGCATGACAAACTAGAAGAGGTCACAAAACAATCCCGAAGGTTCCATTTTGGGAACTCCATGAATAAGAGAGTACTTTAGAGTACTTTCAGAGTACTCTAAAGAAGCTGCTGGGGGATTCCTCCTCCCTTAAACACAATCCAACACAGGCATGGATGGTCAAGGAAGACCAAAGGTGGCCCTCAAGGAGCTTACCAGCTACCATAGCTAAGTTTCCCTTGCTGCCAGAGAATGGGAGTTTGCTCCTGAAAGTCCAAGACCTCAGAATGCCCTGCCCTTCTCACAGGTGAGCATCCCTCACCTGTGTCCTCTACTGGGTGGCACACTAGTACCTGGGAATGTCAAAGCTTCTTTACTGTAATTTGTGATCATCAGAAGATACAAACCATACCTGACCAAGAACTACACAATCCAATCTTAGTCATAATTTTACTTCGCGTTAGCTTATGATAGGGTAATGCGTACGAGACTTGAGTCTTTTACGGCCTCCTCTAGTTTTACTTCCTAATTCCGTTCCTGATGAAAATCCCTCAAGATGCTCCCTAAAGCAGAGTTTCTTAACTTTGGCACTACTGACATCTTTAGCTAGATAATTCTTGGCTGTGGGAGGCTGTCTTGTGCATTGTATGAAATTTACAGCATCCCCACCCACTAGATGCCAATAGCACCCACCTTCCCAAAGTGTGACAACCAAAATATATCTCCAGGCATTGCCAATGTCTTGGAATGGGGATGCCAAAATTGCCCCAGTTGAGAATCACTGCTCTGAACACTAAAGAAAGCTCACTTTGGTCTGAATCCCAGAGAGTACACCTCCTTTCATCCAGTATCAGGCTAAAACTACTTTTCCCCATTTTCTCAAACCCCACACACCAATCCCAAGGATTCTATTGACAAAGGTACTTGAACTAGCTTCTTCAATTCTTGGCAAGAAGGCCCTTGTTCCATGTCATGTCACTTACGCCTCCTTCATGCTTTCTCAACTATTTCTCTAGAAAAGTTCTAAGTTTCCTACTCAGTTACCCCTAGGCCTATCAATTTACCTTTTTTCACATACAGAGTGTATGAAGGTCTTTGCCCCAAGGCCCAAAGACATGCTCATTTTCTGCTCACTGCCAGAGCCTAACCAGACTCCCCTCCCCATCTCCCTTGATGTCAATACCCAAATAGGACTTAGGAAAGCCATTCAATGAGCAGAAACTGCGAAGAGGAATGACTCTATGTTGGGGAGAAAAACGTGATAAAAGAGCATTTATGAAACGTCCAAAACAAATGAGTTTCATGAAAAAATAATCATGTACAGGCTAGGAGCAGCGGCTCACATCTGTAATCCCAGCACTTTGGGAGGCCAAGGCAAGAGGATCACTTGAGGTCAGGAGTTCAAGACCAGCCTGGGCAACACAGCAAGACTCTGCCTCTACATAAAATTTTGAAAATTAGCTGGGTGTGGTAGTACACACCTGTAGTCCCTGCTGCTTGGAAGTTGAGATGTGAGGGATCACTTGAGCCCAGAAGTTCAAGACTGCAGTGAGCTACGATTGAGCCACTGCACTCCAGCCTGGGCAACAGTGTGAGATCCTGTCTTTAGAAAAAAACAAAAAAATCATTTACAGAGGATAGGAAAGAAAGCAAGAGCCTGCTAAGATAGTCAAAGCTTCTGAGAAAAACAAAAGGATAATGTGAAACTATAGCTAATACAGACCAGTAATATACTAAGAATTAAGTCTCCTTGTAAATTAATTTAAAGAAGAAATATGAGAACACTTGAAAATCCAACAGTAACAAATATTATAGTAACTGCTGAGCTGCCTACTTTAACAAATTACTCTTCAACAATAAAGAGGAAAAAGATCTGTATAATTAGGCAGGAAAAATAAAAGTGATAGTAGAAGTAATTAAGACTCTCTTAAAATCAAGTAATATGAATAAATATATTACTAGATTCCTCTGCCTTTGTCTCTCTAGTCCTTTTGTCTCCTACTCTACCTCCTTTATCATTTCACAAAGATTTTCTTGAAATAGCAGGAGCCATCCATTTGGAAATCCAAAAGCCCCTACACCAATGGTTGCCAAACCACATAAAGAAAGAGCAGTACTGCAGGGAAATATGAAACTCAAACTAAACAAGTTACCCCCAAAGAATGTCTTCTTTAGAAAGGGTCAAAGCATGAAAAAAACAGGAAAATGCATTTGCAGAAGCTCTTTGGAAGGCAGCTATGCTCATCACTGAAGAGGCTTTTTGGAGTAGAGAATGTATACAAATCTTCAAACATTTTATGAGGACTATAATGGGTCCCAAGGGCTGTAAGATTCAGGTCTCTGGAACATGTAAGTGCACAATAACTAGAAACCTGAAGATAGCTGAAACAAAAGCTAAAGGAAAAATGTATGTAAAAATCAGACCCTGACTAACGTCTATCAGACTTCATAGACCTGGCTGGCTGGTTTATATTAACACCCATAAATACAAGGGAAAAGAAAAATACATGTACACACACAAACACACACACACACACATCCTTCTATTCTATGCCATGTACAATAGATGCTGGGAAGCCATGGGCCAAGCCAGCATTCCCAATGTATTCAACGTCCACACAGTTGGTTTTTTTGAAACCCTCCTCTTGATTTCTGACACCCCTTACTCTGCAAAAGGACTTGGGCCATCGGAAAAAAGCACAGACATCCCTCAAACAGCTTGCAGCTCTTTCAGTATGTAGTAGTGAGGGTGGTAGGAAGTACCAAGTGGCCAGGAACAGCATGGAGCCCGACACTGGGCACAATACATGCACTTAAATAAGGATCAAAGAGTTGATCCATCTTCCTCTCTCCATCTGAATTCAGGAATCCTTCCTTCTAGTCTCAGAGGAAGAAAAGCACTTCTCTTCTCAGGCTCTGTCTCCCCTATAATGTGCTCACTCAATTGCATCTATGATGTAATTTGACAAATCTCAGTTTAAAACTATATAAATTAGGCCAAGCACTGTGGCTCATGCCTTAATCCCAGCCCTTCAGGAAGCCAAGGCAGGAAGATCATTTCAGGCCAGGAGTTTGAGAACAGCCTAGGCAACACAGTGAGACCCCCAGCTCTACAAAACACACAAAAAATTAGCCGGGCATGGTGGTCCGTGCCTATAATCCAAGATACTCAGGAGGCTGAGGCAGGAGGATTGCTTGAGCCCAGGAGTTTGAAGCTGCGGTGAGCTATGATCACCACCACTACACCCCAGCCTGAGCGACAGAGCGAGAACCCTGTCTCTGAGAAAAAAAAATACCAAAACTATATACATTAGTAGAGCAGTCTGAGCTTGGGCAAGGTGCTTAAATTCTAAGCCTCCGTTTCCGCATCTGTAAAAGGGGGTTTGACTACTTACTTCCCAGGACTGCTATGCAGAGTAAATAAGATAGAATAGAAAATATGCTTCACCCAGTACCTGACACACAGTAAGCATTCAATATGTGATAACTGTTTTTTGTTTTTTTTTTTTTTTTTTTGAGACAGAGTCTCACTCTGTTGCCTGGGCTAGAGTGCCGTGGCGTCAGCCTAGCTCACAGCAACCTCAAACTCCTGGGCTCAAGCAATCCTTCTGCCTCAGCCTCCCTAGTAGCTGGTACTACAGGCATGCGCCACCATGCCCCGGCTAATTTTTTCTATATATTTTTAGTTGGCCAATTAATTTCTTTCTATTTTTAGTAGAGACGGGGTCTCGCTCTTGCTCAGGCTGGTTTCGAACTCCTGACCTTGAGCGATCCACCCTCCTTGGCCTCCCAGAGTGCTGGGATTACAGGCGTGAGCCACCGCTCCCAGCTTCTAGTCTCAAATCTTTTGGTCTTCAGAGCTTCTGGCGTGTAGGATGCTTTTGACAGGCCAGCAGAGATCTGTGTCAACAGAACTCTGGTCTAGCCGAGTCAGGCTGGGCTCTGAGCACTGTCTCCCCACTTTGATCCTGGGGGTCCTCATGGGGGTAGTCCTAACTTGTATTCAGAATGGAGCTCTGTCCAAGGAGAATCTGAAAACAGAGCGTGCTGAACAAATGGAAAGGGGCAGGTGGGCCTCAGACTGGGCCTTTGGCTTGCCCTGTCTCCATGGGAAGCCATGTTTTCTTGCTGTTGGGTGACTGCCGCAGCCCAGAGAAGCTGGAGACCTGTGCAGGTCACACTGCGGTTGACTAAAGGGCCAAGTAGCCTGCTGAGGCCCAGCTCTAGCTGAGGACAGGCCCTTCAACCCACAGTCAAGCCCACTGACTTGAGGGTCCAGGCTGCCTTTTCCTGGCCCAGCCTTAGCAGACTCTCCAGGCAAGCGGGTCAGGGGCCTGGGTTCAAGCAGGCTCCATAGGGAACTCCTCAAGCAACTCAGCAAGGAAAGGACCAACCAGCAGCAGCCACCAAGGCGAGTGGGAAGCGTTCCCCCGCCTACCAGGCAGCTGAGAAGCAGCAGCCTCTCTGGTGGCCACTCATGCTGTTCCCTCCCTGCTAAGGCCTACCTCTTCTTCCTCACATGCCTGTGGCTCGGGAGGTCCCTGAGCAGCCCAGAGCTCTCCCATCCAAGGGGACCAAGGCCAAGTCTCTTGGCCACTGAGGAGAGTTCAGGTGTGGCAGGGCTGAGACCAGGAGCCCACTCTCTGATCTCCACAAAGGGAATGTGTCAAGCTACCTGGGGAACGCCCATAAGCCAGGGGGCCATGAGACCCCCAGCTCAGAGCCAGGCTGGGACGGAGCTGCCAGTCGGGCCCGGGATCTGTGCGGACCTGGCAGCAGGGTGCTCGGTACAGGAGGGAGGAGGAAGATGTGACGGCAGGTCCGACTAGCGCACGGTGCCCGTTTCCCGCTGGGCCCACACTCACCAGCTGACAGTGTGGGGCAGCTGTCCCATGCTGCCCGAGGTCAGAGAGTAGAAGCCAGAGAGGTCGGGGGTCTGCAGAGGCCTGTGAACTCCTGCAGGGGAGAGAGGCCACGTAAGCGGGTAGTCTGACCTGGCGAGCCACTTCATCAGTTCCTGCATCCTAGAGCCTCCTACAGGGGCCTGAAGAGCCTGCCTCCTGTTGCAAGAGAACCAGGCATAAACTGGTTTATTCAGCACTGTCTCGGTGTGACGACAGCGCCCCTCTGACAGGTAAGGGAGCCCAGGACATAGGCTGGCTGGCAGGCAGAGCTGAAGTCACTCAGGAATGGCAGAGCGGGCCTTGCCACTTCCTGGTCCACTGCGGGTCTGTCATGGGGCCTCTCTGCTGGGGGCACAGCCTGGCGGGGCAGCCTGGCCTGGAGAGCCAGGGTTCCGCCTGCCCCCCAGGGGTGAAGTCGGCAGGTTTCCCACAGCTGACAGCGGCGGATCTCAGAATGACTCTGCCCGAGACTGAGGTGAATCAGCCGTCACAACCACCACTTTCCATTTTCTCACCGGGGAGGGAGCGGCCCCTTTTACCAGCGCTGCGCCGCTGCCTGCCGCAGGAAGGGCTCCCCGCAGGGTTTAGGCTCCTGTCTCGACCTGGGGCTTCCAGTTTTGACAGGCGTCACTTCCAGAGGTACCGTCCTCTGGTACCCTCACACCCCCTAGTCCATCTTTCTGGCATTTTCTCTGGGCCCTGGGTGTGCACAGCCCCAGTTTCTCTGGCTGTAAAATGGACCCTGCTACCTGGTCTCCGAAGCTAGGGACGTGGCCCTCAGGCTCAGGTCTCGGCGGGCCCCTCCCTGTCCCAGGCTTGTACCTTGCTTCTGGCTGATGTCCGCAGGTGCAGGTGTGGGGTGTGGGCTGCTGAAATGTTCGTAGAGAGGAGAGAGTTGGGGGACACCGTGGGGGGACTGACTGGCCTTGTTGTGCTGAAAAATGAGAAGGAGGGTGGGTGAATGGGGGGAGTCCTGAAGAAGGATGGCGGGTGGGGGTGGGGGGCATGCAAACAGCAGAGTCCCTGTGAGCTGCGTGCGGGCGGCCCAGCTGCCGAAGAAAAGCGGTGGTGGTCAAACCCACAGGCCTCAGGGGAGGGGGTGCGACTCAGGCCACCCTGTGTCCAGTGGCCCTGTCCTCCTGCCCACTAGCCCCCTATAGTCTCTGCCCAAGTAGCCTCACCTCCGAGAGAGCCTCTTGGTCTTTCTGAGTACTCAGTTCCAGGAGGTGATCTCCCCTGCCCAGGAACCCCCTCCTGGCCTCCTGATCCCTGCAATCCCCTAGTTTCTCTGAGAACTGACAGGCTGTCTGGGAGTGGGTGTTGCTCGTAGCCTCCAATCCCTGGTCCCAGGGCACGGGCTGAGGGGCTGGTGCACCGCAGGACAGCCTGGAGCTTTCCTGCTCCTCAGGCCCCCAGGCTGGGGATACTGAGTCTGACCCTCTGTCCCAGCTCAGGCCTAACAGGACGTGCTGACGCAGGGAAGGGCTCCCTCAGCGCCGGCTCTCAGGAGAGGTAGGGCCACGTGGGGCCTGGCTCCCTCCAGGGCCTGCCTGCCCGGCCCCCGCACTTCCTGTTCCCTCGGCACCCAAGACTCTTGCTTTTCACTTTTCACACTGGTCGCCTGGCCCTGTCATGCGATGACTCAGTCGGCAGGCTGGGAAGGGGGCTCCCCACACACCCGGCCACGGGCGCCCTGGCCGCAGGGAGTCACTGCCAGGGCCGAGGCCCAGCCCCCAGGACTCTCAGCACACACGTGTGTGGGCCAGAGCCCCGAAGACATCACATACAGCCCAGGCTCAGCTTCCCACTCCAAAAGTCCGTTGTGGGAGTGCTGCCGGCTGGGAGCACAGATAAGTGACCTCCGACAAACGGGGGACATCCTTGGGCCAAGACGGGTAATGAAAGGTTGTGGCCTGGGCTCCTCCCGACTCTGCTGAAATTCCCCACTGGGTGAATTTAGCCAGACGTATTAAGATCTTCTGGTAATGCATGGGGTTCACGATCCCTTCACCTTCAGGCCTTGGGAAGGTTAGGGTAGCTCGTGGTGAGGAGGCCTGGCGCAGGGCCCTTGGCTGTTAGGGGTCCCCGGTGAGGCTAAAGGGAAGGCTGGGTATGAGTCCCACTGTAGCCGGCACGAAGCTTCCACCCAGGCACAGCAAGAGCCCTGGCCTGCCAGCTTCCCCCATCCCTGCCCGAAGGCTGCAGGCTGTGCCCTCCCCTGCGCCAGGGAGGGAGCTCCAGTCTCGGGGAGGTGCTGCCGCTGCCGCCTGTCGGGCCCTTGTTCACCTGTCTGCCCAGCAGGAGGAGCCTCACGGACAGGGCTGCCCAGGCCTCCTCCTGTCCTCAGGCAGACAGCAGGCTGGCAAGGGTGAAAGGAGGGCCGGGCAGCTGCGGGGTATGTGGACACATGTGAAACCCTTCGGGTGCTTGCTCAGCCACATGCTGTGCCAAGCCCTCTGCCAGCCCAGTCTCGTTCCCGTCGGGGACACAGCTGTCATCGGCAAACGCTTCCCCAGCTACCCGCTCACGTCTCGCTCCCTTTCACAGAGACTGCAGCAGACCCGTCCCCGTGTGCCGCCTCTAGGTCTCGGCTCTCATTCTCCCTTCAGCCTGCCGGCCGGGCTCCTGGCCCGTCCCTCTACCGGATGACTGTGGTCAGGGTCCCCGGGACGTCCGCAGTCCTGAACTCAGCCTCTCCACAGCAGCAGACAACCGAGCTCTCCCTCCTCGAAACCGTTTCCGCACTTGGCTTCCAGAGCACACGCCTGCCCGACTTTTCTCCAACCTCACGGGTCCTCCTTTTTGGCTTTGTTTCTGGCCCCCATCCTCCTCCGCTCATCCCGACTCCCAGCTGTTACCATCTTCATCTGACAACCCCGCGTTTCTACCCCACTTCTAGGAGCTGCACTTTCCAAACGCCCATCCGACTCTGCCTAGGAGCCTGAAACTCCCCGCCTCCCCCGATCGCTCTGTCCAGATCAGAACTTCCGACCTGCCCCCAAGCTTCTCTCCACCTTTCTAGGTGTTCAGACCAAAAACCGGGGAGCCATCCTAGACTCTTTTTCCTCACACACCCCAAGTCCAATCTGTCAGCAAATCCTAACGTTCTAAGTATACGCAGAATCCACCATTTCTTCCTTGTCCCCAACTCAGTCCAAGCCACCATCACTTTTCACCCAGGCAACTACAGCTGGCTCCTCCCTGGACTCCTGCTTCTCTCTTGCCCCCTCGGCCAGACTTCCGTCCAGCAGCCACAGGAATCAGACCGTGTCGCTCCTCTGCCTCAAGCCCCCGGTGGCCTCCCACTGTCTCTCCCGGCCGGGGCACAGAGCCCTCTGCGATCCAGCCCCAGCTCCCTCTCCCAGCCCGGCGACTTCTGCCCTCCCTGCTTACAACACCCAGGACTGCCCGCGGGTGCCGCATCCTCCAGCGTCCTTTTCCACTGACTCCAGTGGTGATGTTTCAAGTGTGCCATGATGAGAAGTAGGTTGGCAAGACCAGCTCTAGGCTTACTGACCTTGTTACTAGAGGATCCTGGGCCAGTCTCTTCCCTGAGCCTGACGTTTCTCCCCTTGTACAATGGGGATGAGAACGCCAGTCCTACCCACCTCATCGGTCACAGATGCAAAAGTCCCGCTTTGTCCTAGGCTTCTGGAGAGCAGGAACCCAGGGCCTATTAAGGTAGGAAGTTTCCTAGAAACCCCTTGTGCCGTTTTATCCTGATGGGTTCCGAGGACAGTGCTGGCCAGACAGCATCAGCCCTGACCAGGCCTCGTGGCGGCCGAGGGCAGGGAGACAACGGTTCAGGGCCCACTCTTGCAGGAACGTCGGACCCTGGCAGAAAGTACTGCACCACTCACCACCTAAGGGCTCAAGTGCCTAGAGCCCCAGCCCAACAGCAGGAGTAACACCCTCCACAGGTCCCTCCAGAACCAGGGGGCTTCTGAGTCCCAGCTCCTGCTTCAGAGAAGGCCCACTCAGCCTGGGCTCTGGCTTTTCAACCCTTGGGACTGACTGTGGGCCTGGCTAGTGCAGTGGGCAGCTCTGACCCTGAGAAGCCGCAGGAGCAGAGCCCGGGGTCCAAGGTGCCAGCGCTAGGAAGACAGTCCTGGAGTCTCTACTCTGCCCAGAGTTGGGGGTTGGTGAGGGGTCTGCTCCAAGGCAGGCAGAGGGTAGCTCTACAGCAGGTTTCCCAGTAAATGACCCTTCCCTGGGCTGGGGGGCGGGGCGTACAGTTTTGGCCAGGAAGCCGTGGAGAGCCCTCCTGCCCAGGGGAGGGCCACAGCTGACCCTCCTTGGCCATGCTGGGCCTGGTTCAGCATGAACCATGATTCCTCAGAGGGAATCTCGCTCGGCCTGTAGCCGCTGGCCTGGCACATGCGCGTGAGACAGGGGCAGCGTTCAGGGGGGTGCCCGGTGGGCAGTGGCTCGTCCTGTCCACCAGCCTTCCCTGGGAACGGGAGAAGCCTCACTGAACAGGAGTCCACCACCAAACCACAGTGCTGGATGGGCAGGGCGAGGCAGAGGACCTACTGGCAGCAGCAGGCCTTGCGGTGGCCAGGGCTTCAGGGCAGGGCGTGGGGGGGGGCCAGACCTGCCCACATTCATGCAGGCCGCCTGGGAGCCTCAGTCCTCAGCTCCCTCTGTGCCTGGTGGTGGCAGCCAGGGGAAACCACATGGCGCAGGGCCCGGTGCCCCATGCCCTCCTCAGCCAGTGGAACGTCCCGCTCCAGGGCCCCGGCACAAGGCTTTCCCAGGGCCAGGCCGCCCAGACGGTAGGTTGGGGTCGCCTGGGGCCTGGTGTGTGTACTAGACCCCCCCCCCCCGCTTCCTCCCTCGGAGAGTGACTGTGCCCGGCCTCCAAGGGGAGGAGGCAGCCTGGGTGGATTGTCCCCACCAGGCCCCGAGCACCTCAGCAGCACAGCCCCGTCTCTGGCCTCTGAGGACAGAGTACCAGACACGGCGCTGGGCACGCAGTGAGTGCTCGGAGCACGGCGTGATGTATAAACGCGTGGACGACAGAATCAGCAGAAATCCACGCTCCTTGATCAGGACGACCCAGACCCTGTCCTGTGCCTTTGTCCGAGCAGCCTGTGGCACTCCAGGAAGGTCAGGGACTCAGACACCCCAGGGCTGCCCTGAGAGTCGTTCCTTCTCTCCTGCCTGTGCTGGTGCCCAGCGACGGGCTCACTCCCAGCAGAGCTAGTCCTTCCTGCCACCCACTGCCCTTACTGCAGAGACTCAGTCTGCTGTCCCAAAGGTAACCCCTGTCCTTCTGGGGTACTTCCTTAGCCCATGGCTAGAGACTCCTCACCCTAGCGCCCCAGCATGCCAGGAACGGAGCCAGGGCAGGGCCAGGCAGGAGGTGGAAACGGGGGACTCCTGAGTAAGTCTGCTCTGCTCTGAAGTCAGGCTTGGGCCCGGCTGGGCCGCCCCCACCCCGCCTGGCCCCCCCACTTCCTGCAGGCTCAGGTGAAAAATAAACACAGTCGGCATTTTCCCTGCAGACCGCAGGCTGTGTGCATGCTGCAAGCCCCGCGTTGCTGGCAGAGAAACTCCCTCGCCTCTGACGGTTGACTCCGAAAACCCCCAAACGCTTGAGCCCCACAACACTTTCCCAGAGAAGAAAGTTGAAGAAAGTTTCCTCTGGCCTCAAGCGTGAGGGGGTGGGGTGGGGAGTGCGTAAGGCCCGCAGGGCCCTCCCAGGACCGCCGCCCCCTGGCAGGGGACTGTGCCTGGAGAAGCCAGCCCCCGACAGACCAGAATGCTCAGCTGGGCACTGTTGGCACAGACTCCGTCAGGGTGGATTCACTGAGCGCCTACTAAGTGCCAGGCAAAAGGATGTTTCAGGCAGAGAGAGCAGAATCTGCTATGAGCACTTAGTGTTTACTACATGCTAGGCGGTTCTGGGCACCCTGCAGAGTTTTAACTCAGATACTCCTAAAACAAATCTATGATGTAGGTACAGTTATTATCCCCATGTGACAGAAAAGGAAACTGAGGCACAAGATCACACAGCCAGTAAGGGCAGAGCTGGGATGCCACCCACTATACTACGGTTACTAAGGTCCTGTGGTTACCGTGGACGGAACCAGGGGGGACAGAGCAGGTGGCCCAGCCCTGAACCCAGTCTCTGCTCTCCCCAGCCTCGCTGGTCACGGCTACCCGAGCCAGTGCGTCCCTGACCCTAAAAATGTTCCAGCAGGTTCTGGGACACCTGGGATGGGGATTCTGGCCACACCTGCCTGCCTGCCAGGGCCCCTGGCATCGGTGGCCTGCCTGATGGTGACAGCTGGACATGGCTCCAGCCACCCCATCCTGCTCCTCTCCCACCAGGGACCCAGCTCTTTTCTGCCGCAGCACACCTGCCTACCCCTCCCTTCTTCCCCTACGGCTTTCCATACTTCCTCCCGACCTCCGTGTGAGGGTCGCCTGTGGAAAGGCCTGTGACTTGGGGTGGGGGGACTGCCTGGGGGCTCTGGAGGGCAGAGGAGCGGGGGTGTCGCTCTGTGCTTCAGCCGCTGCGGCTGCCGCTTTCGAGGGCTGTGCTGATCCTCCGCCTGGAGCACTGGTTCCCGGCTCGGCCAGTTCCTGTCTGTCTTTCAGGCCTCATACAAATGAGCTTCCTCCGGGAAGCCCACCCTACCCTCCCTGTCAGGGAAGGGCCCCCACCCCGCCCCCCAGCACTGACCCCGCTGTGGTCTGGGATTGTGCCTGAATGCATTAAAGTTGGGTCTCCAGCAGTGCGGCCAGGGTGCGGCCACCGTGAGCCAGCGTTCAGGGAGAATGTGCCTGCGCCGGACAAAGCACCCTGGGCTGGGGCTGCGTACCGCCTCACAGCAGCACACAAGCTAGGAGGCTGGGAGAAGCTGGGGCCACTGCTTGGAGTAAGGGGATATCCTACCTGCCGCCTGAAACCCCCTGGCCTCCTCCCGAGCCCTGTCCTCTCCTGCCTGCAATACTTAGGGAGTCAACACCGGGGCTGTCAATAGTTCCCACGGCGCATCTGTGCTAGCGAGGAACAGCGCTCCTCCTTCCGGACAGCCCCTGGGCCGTGCCACGGCACTGGCTTGGGAAACACAGCGCAGGCAGGCCTCAGCCCCTCAGTCCGGCCCCCCTGCACAGCACCAATGGCGGCGGTCCTGCTTGAAAGGCCCCTCCAGCTCTCACATTTCCCCCTCATACTTCCAGGAGCCAGGGCCTGGCCTGAGCACCCACACTGGCCCTGATCAATTCCCGGGAGCCCCTTTGCTTTCCCCAGGGCTCCCCCAGGCCTCTGTGTTTGGAGCCGGGGCTCCACTGTCCAGCACCAACGGTGCTTAAGTACCAAGAAGTTTGGCCAGTTGCTGAGTGGAACGTTCCCCCCAAGGCCTGGGAGCATGAGAATAAACTTTCCAGAAGGAGCCAGGCCCACCCCCACGACCTTCCGAAGGGGCTCGCCTTCATATGGGCAGGGCCTTGATTTGTAAGCTCCCGCAGACCCTGCCTGTGCGGGTGTACCCCAGCGAGGCCAAGAGCACGGAGGAGCCCCTGCGCATGCCCGTTGATCCCCAGCCCCCCCTCTGGCCCCACCGCCCAGGACAGCATGCTCTCCGGAGGATGGCCCTCAAGCTGCCCGCCCACGGTGTGCCGGACACCCCGTGCCAGACACCCACCACAAAGCACAGAGCGTGGCCACATGGCCAGCTAGGCTGGAAGGGCTTGGCTATGGCAAGGCCACACCTTCCCTGGCCAGGAGGCTTCAGTCCTGCGTGCTGGCATGGGGCTGTTGCCACGGTTGCACAAAGCCCTGCTAGGTGCGTGTGGCCGGTCCATCAGCCGCCCGGCCCTGGCATCAGATAACAGGGCCTGCCACAGTGCAGCTGAGGACCGGAGCCCTGCATGCAACCCGAGCAAACCACAGGCCTGCTTAGGCCGGCTGGCCCCGAGGCACCTTCAGAGCTGGGCGAGCCCCACTGAGCTGGGCGGCCGGGCCACGGCCTCTCGTGGTTTCTGTGCATTCGCTTACTTGCGCTTTCCTTCCTCCTCTTTGAGGTGAACGCCCCTTAGGACAGGATGTTTTTAGAGGAAAATATAAGCTTCCGGGAGCGGGTGCAGCTGAGCTGCTAGTTGATACTCCCAACAGTCTGGGGCTGGACACCCAGCCAGCCCAGGCAGTAACTCATGCAGCCCCTCCTCGGTGCCCTGCCCTCCAGGAGCCCACTGTGGACCAAGGCAGGACACAGCCGCACGGCTCAGCTTGTCTCTGGCAGTAAGGAGAGGAAAGCAGGGCTCTGGGGAGAGGAGCATTTGAGGTTTTGTTTTCCTGCAGAAAAGGCAGCAAGAAAACCAGAGGTGCAGATTTAGGGATGGCAGCCCCCACTAGGACCAGCCCACGCAGCGCCTAGCAGTCCGCAGAGTGCCACCCCTGCTGAATCCCGCCAGTCTTCCCAACCACCGTGTGCTGTGTGCGCAGACTCTGCAGATGAGGAGAGTGAAGCACAGAGAGGTCAGACGCCTTGCCCAAGGTCTCACAGCAAGGAGTGACATCTGGATCTGAACCTAGCCCTTTGGGGTTCCCGGCCAGAGATCTTTACCATTCAGCAACAGGCCTGGCAGGCGGCTCTTTTGCTGACAACGCCCTGCCAAGAATGCTTCTTGAAACACACTTGCCTGGCTAGCGGTGTGGCTGGGACCGCCCTCCACGTGAAAGCACCCTGTCCGTGCAGGAGACGATTTTGGTGCTCAGTTGTAAACGACTAAAAGAAATGTGAGCGGTCATCCCCCCCACGGGGTCCGGCCTGTGCTCTCCCACCCCACGAGAGAAGGATGGAGGGGACAGCCACCGGAAGCTGGGGTGGCTCTTGCCAGGGCTGGTCTACAAGGGCAAGCCTGCCACCTGGGAATGAGGCTGGGAGAGCCCGGCAGGCCCAGGGAGGCAGGGCTGAGGAGGCCGATGGCCAGCGGCTCACGGCGAGGAGGGAGCGAAGACTTGGAGATCTCACCCCAGCCTCGAGTGCCTTCCTGCCGGCCTCTGAGGAGCAGAGACAAAACCAGCGCTCTCGAGTCACCTGGTCTGTTCAGGTGCCTGTCCCAGCCTCAGGAGGACAGTTCTGCCCTGAGGCCACGGTCAGGAAGCTCACTGGGTCTAACCTCCGCAGCTGCCGCCAGCTAAGGCCCTAGGGTCTGTCTGGATTCGGTCTAGTCGGCCATACAGAAGCAAACAAGACAAGGCACGGACAGGAGCTGCTGGAGGCCCCGGGACGCCGAGTGCGCCCACCAAGCCCCGCACCCACGGCTCTCTGGAAGCAGGGCCCCCTCGTGAGACCGAGCTGGGGAGGTTCCCACAAAACCACACCAAACGTCTTTACAGATGCACACCTGGGTGTAGCAGCATACAGATACGGGGGGAGGGTGCGACACCCAACTGCTGGCTGGGAGGAGCGGGAAGGCACGGAGGGGCTGGGGGAGCCGGGGGACCCAGCTGCGGCTGTGACACAGGTTACTTTCCCAGGAGGCAGCGGAGCGCGGTGGGGGGCAGGGTAAGCAGAGTCTGATGCCTGGGTTCTGGTCCCTCCTCCAGCACCCACTAGGTGCCTCTCCATGCCTGGGGTTCCCCATCTGTGCATGTCAGTATCTCACGGGGTTGAAGTGAGGATTAAATGAGTTAATATTCGTGTTTGCTAATATTCTTTCTTAAGAACAAAATAAGGCCAGGCGCGGTGGCTCACGCCTATAATCCTAGCACTCTGGGAGGCCAAGGCCGGCGGATCACTTGAGGTCAGGAGTTCGAGACCAGCCTGAGCAAGAGACCTTGTCTCTACTAATGACAGAAAAAATTAGCCGGACATGGTGGTGCGTACCTGTGGTCCCACCTACCTGGGAGACTGAGGCAGGCTGACCGTTTGAGCCCAGGAGTTTGAGGCTGCATTAAATATGATGACGCCACTGTACTCTACCCAGGGCGACAGAGCAAGACTCTGTCTCCAAAAAAGAAGAAAAAAAGAAAGAACAAAATAAAACAAAAGGGAAAAAAGCATGTCTTGAGACATAAAGCTTTTCAGGAAGGCCAGCTTTTTTTTTTTTTTTTGAGACAGAGTCTCACTCTGTTGCCCGAGCTAGAGTGAGTGCCGTGGTGTCAGCCTAGCTCACAGCAACCTCACACTCCTGGGCTCAAGCAATCCTTCTGCCTCAGCCTCCCAAGTGGCTGGGACTACAGGCATGCACCACCATGCCCGGCT
>CAUYRT010068759.1:0-30369 GCA_963574885.1 Lepilemur ruficaudatus
TGATTTTTGTATTTTTTGTAGAGATGAGGTCTTGCTCTTGCTCAGGCTGGTCTTGAACTCTTGGCCCCAAGCAGTCCTCCCACCTCGGCCTGCCAGAGTGCTGGGATTGTAGGCATGAGCCACAGCACATGGCCCATCTGGGTTTTTGTTAACTTGGTGGGTGTTCTCACTTAGCATCCTTCCAGTGCCTCAGGGTAATGTAGGATAATCATCGTGACTAGCAGACATTCTTGCACTTTTCTGAGTATGCCACTTATATTGGATCTATGTAACCAGATTCAAATGAAATCAGCGATGACTAAGTCATTCGTAGCCTGGTCCTTTTCCTAATCCATACCCATTTCCTCTTCCGTATTGTGGGCCCTAGCACAAGATCTTATGCCCATTTATTGCTCAATAAATGCATGTTGGTTGGTGGAGTTATCACCATTTTGCAGTCACTTGGGCTCAAAATGTTGGTGGCCGTGACTGCTTCAACCACTGGGTTTCACAGCCGCCACGTTGCATATGCAGTCTTCCCTCCTTCCTTCCCTTTTTGCCTTGGTGCTCTTCCTTCCATCCTCACTCCATCGTCTTACCTCGTGCTTCCTCCATCCTCTGTCCCCAGACCACCAGCCCAACAGCCCTGCAGCCCCCCACTGGAACTGCAACAAACTCAGGAACATCACTGAAGCAGTTTCTTTATGGGAGAAAAAGTAGCTACTATTACATGAAAGTCTGGGGAGATATAGTGTGTTTGGTATTTACCCAACTGTCGTGGCGCATAAGTAAATTTTAGGAGTGAATAGTGTTGATTTATTTTGAATCCAGTTACACAGATCCAGTATAAGTGGCATACTCAGGAAAGTCCAAGAATGTCTGCTAGTGACGACGATTATCCCACGATTATCCTAGACTGTGTATAATGGGATATACATATGTATGAGATATATAAAAACATACATACATTGATTATATAATGCTAATTGTAAATAATTTTATTTTTATTCTTAATAGACTTAAACTTTAAATTTTACATTGACTTGTAAAAAATTTTCTTTAAAAGCATGAATTAAATAAGAGGTTAGGCAGTAGGAAAGTTGCTAAGCAGTGTAAGTTTATAACTTTTAGACCAGGCTAGGTCTTTATTTTATCTTTTTGGTCAAAAAATACTAAAAGTTTCTCTGCTCTTTAAATAAAATAAAACTAAACTGGTGAATAACACGTCTGCCCTGTCAGTGGGTCTCCGTGCAGGCAGTCCCCAGTTTAAGAGTTTATTTTATGGGAAATGTGGGTAGATGGATGCCAAGCGTGCGGACGCGTGGTCTCTTCTCGGGAGCCATGGACTGACGCTGCAGGGTGCGGGCTGCGCGGCCTCCGAAGCCTGCAGTTGCGCCTCGCCCAGGACTCACTTCACCATTTCCTCCGGGCAGAGGGCCCGGAAGCCAGGAGGTCGGGCGCACCAGTGCTGCGGTTTTCCTTCAGCTGTCCCCTCAGCGGGCCCTGTGGTTGGGGTGGCCCTTGGCAAAGGGGTCCAGTGGTTCCAGAACTGCTTATCTGTGCACATCCGGACCTTAGAAGCTGATTGTCGACCCCCCGTCATGTTGTAATGGGGAGAGTTGGGATACATCTGCCTCAGCCATTTTGTTTTGAAAGGAAAACTTCTTAAAAGCTTAGGAAAGAAAATCTTGTGGAAAAAACAAATTACTGAGGTCACCGTGAGACTCCTGTGCGAGAGGCGGTCGAACTTGGGCTCCAGTGCCTTGCCAGGAAGCCGCCATGGCCATACTTTTTTTTTTTTTTTGAAAGCCTTACAAGTTTCAGATGTAAGAAAGTTTAAATCTTGCTATGTTATGTGCTCAATAAAGAGGAAATTTTGCTGTAATTATAACGAAGACCTGCTTACTTTTAAATAGAAGGTGCAGCCTGTGTGTTGCAGCTCTTTTTTAAAAAAACCACAGCAGCCTAAAAGGTAGCCTTTTACCCATATGCTCCTGGCCGTAGGTCTCCATAGGAGAATCCTGCTGTGATCATAATCATCAGTATACTGTGAATAAGTTGTGTTTCCTGGAGTAACTGACGCGCTCGGTGCACGGGTGTGTGCCCTGCCCTGCCCACCATGCGGCTGGTCGGTGGCGAGTGGGGGCAGCACAGACCTGGGCACCTTGAGGAGGTCGATCTGGTTGGGAAGGCAGGTGATGCGGGACGGAGGAGCCCGTCAGAGGGCTGCTGCTTGAGTCCAGCATGAGGATGGGGCAAACCTGAGGCTGGCTTAGAAGTGGGGTGTTGGGGAGGGGCCAGTGGTGCAAGTACATTCTCAGCAGCCTCAGGTGCTTGCGCAGGGCTCGGGAGTAGACAGGAAGCGAGATGGCTCCGCCTCAGTGCTGCAGAGCCTAGGCGTGCGTTTGGTTCCCAGTGAGGTAAGGGGCTGGCTCCATGCAGCCTGAAAGTGGGGGGGACACTGTCTCTGGAGCCTGTTGAAACAGGGACCCCGACATCAGGAATGTGCTCTCTGGGACATTTCCCTGGTGGCGCAGACCGATGCCCCTTCTGCTTTGCAGACGGCTTGCTTCCGAGAGGAGCGTGACGTGCTAGTGAACGGGGACTGCCAGTGGATCACCGCGCTGCACTACGCCTTCCAGGACGAGAATTACCTGGTACGTTTGTGCTGCCAGAGCCCGAAGACTCTTGATCCGGTGATATTTCACTTAAAGTTTTGGATTCCTTTGTGCTGCCACTAAAAATTAAGTAAGACGATTTGTAACTGACATTATGAAAGTGTATACTGGACTAGATAAAATGGAGAGGTTTGTTTTATTGTAGTAATTGTCAGGTAGGATGTTTTTTTAAATAGATTTATGAAAGCATGTATTTAATTTTTCTCTAATCAGTAGATAACCTGATTACTTTGTGCACTGGGTTTATAACATTTAAGTAAACTAGTGTTTGAAACATTATCAATCTCGAATTACGTGTAAGACCAAGGGACTGCCGTGGGGATTTACATAGTTGCGGTTCTGCACCAGCGAATGCCTCAGGCTGGTCCGCAGTCCCTGCAGTGGAGGAGCTGCCCCGGGAGGCATCCAGCACAGTTCTTAGGTGACTTGGTTTCCACGTGTCTGTCATCTGTCTTCGACTTGAACAGGGCTAACTTCAGTGCTGCGTAATAGGGTTGGGATCCACACCTTGTGGAGAGTTGAGCATGGTCGCCTCGTGAAATGCTTGTGGGACAGCTAACTTGGAAGGCAGCTATGCTCACCACTATACCACCAACGCGGGACAGCTAACTTGGAAGTGAAGGGGAAACTGGACCTTTGGTCTCGGGCACTGAGTGACCCTCAAGACTGCTTTGTTCAGGACTTTTTATTTCTAGAATGACTTTCCAGGTTTATTAAAAACTAAAAGTGCCCGCCTTGTGGAGCTCTGGGTGGACGGGCCTGTGCGGACTTCAGAGAAGCAGGCCTGGGCTCAACTCCCTCTGCTGAGACTGTGTCCGCAGCAGCAGCAGCGACAGCGGCAGCAAGGGGGTATAATTGCTGTTGTCACCACGGCCTCAGAGCAGGGACCGAAGGCTCTTTTCTGTTTCTGTAACAGCCACTTACATGCTCACACTGAAGCTCCCTGGTCATGTGCTCCATTGGCTCACAAGAAATGGAATAATGTAGAATTTCCAGGATTAGGTAGAACGGTGTGTTATATTCTTTTAGAATTTTGAAAATATGTGTTTGTTTCAGCAGAGGGCAGCTGGTGTTTACTGAGCAGTTATGACGTTAGGCCCGTGCTTTATCTCAGTCTTCCCAATAGCCCAGGGAGTTAGGCCTCTGTGATCGTCACCGTTTCATAAATGGGGCATCAGGGGCACAGGGAGGTGAGATCACTTGCCCAGGGTGAGTGCACAGATGACGGTAGTTGTGCCTGGTCCCAGCCTGGCCTGTCTGGCAGACCGCAGAGTCCTGATGCTATGGGGCTGTCTCCACATAAACCCCTCACTTCCTGGGTCAGTGTCCCTCCTTTTAGGACCCAAGTGGACTGTCTCCAGTTATTTCCTCTTTTGATAAGAACTGAATGGTATTTCCAAGTGGTACTAGGCAACATGGATCTCTACAGAGGAAGACAATGATTTTGTTTTGCTTCTAATATTTTACCAAAATCAGCATAGTATGCTACTGTCTAAAATGTTAGGCATTACCAGGTTTATTCTAAGTTAAGACACATAAATTAGGCATCCCAGTGAAGATGCTGCCGCCTGAGTTTTTGGAGCTGCCTGGTTAGAGGTGCCATGAAAACAGAGTGAGAGAAAGTGAGGGTGCCAGAGCTTCCCAGTATGTGACCGCGGGTCCAGTTCCTGGGGCCGCAGACCTGCCCCCGCTGGGCAGGTGCATGTGGGCAGGTTCCTCCCTCCTAGGTGGCGGTGAAGAAGGCGGGAGGTAGTGTGGAAAGCACACAGGGTGGTGTTGGATGTCTCACGCGGCCCCTCTGGCTGCCCACAGAGCTGGCTCGTGTTGTGGCATCTGTTATAGGTGTCTGACTTGGAGTTTTATAAAAGTTAAACCTGTTTCACCACTAACTAAAGGACATTGCCCTAGTGACTTAACTCAGAATCCTGTGTTACACGACAAAGTAAAGAATCGGTATAGTTCTTACTCGAGAAGTAAGTTTCTACCTGTCTGCCTGATGAGCCTTTGCAGCTTACGGTCCTTACAAACTTGTTTTCCAGGTGCCCGATTTCCACCATCCGGATTCAGCACTGCTATAGTACACTTACTGTTTTCTTTTTAGATTTCTAGGTAGACATGGGAACAGTTGGGGCTCCACTAGAAACCATTTCTGTGACTTTGTTCAGGGGTCCTCCGGCCTCTGCACACACCCTCTGTCTGGACACGACCCCCAGCTGCCCTTCAGGCCTCGGCTCGGCATTCTCTGTGTGTGGTGTGACCACTGTGCTGGGTGGCATGTGGCTATGCTGGCACTTACTGCTCTCTGGTTTGGTGCATGCCGTGGTCTCTTCCTCCACACAGCGTGAGGTCTCTGAGCAGGGACCTTGTTCACACCAATGTCCCTGTCACCCAGAGGGGTGCCAGTAGGTATATTGTTGAGAGTGAGTGAGTAAACATCCACTGAGAGTGTTCTGTGCAGCGGGAGTTGGGCGAGAGGTGGGAGGGACAGAACCGTCAGCTCGGGACTCTTCCCTGAGAGTCAGTTGACTGGAAGCGATGGGGCAGTGCCTGAGCCGGGCAGGGAGACTTCAGGTGGGGACGGTTGAAGAGAGTCTTGTAAGCAGGATGAGACCGTTTTGCTGGTGAGGGTTCTGTTTGAGAACAGGGACTGAAAATGAAGGCTTCTCTCGTTTCCTTAGATCTCGCCGGGGCCCACTCCCTTCCTGGGACAAACCCGCCAGCATGGGGATTCCCTTTCTGAGGACGTGCTGCAGCGCTGGGTTGCAGGTGACGGGCGCTGGAGTCTGCCTGCTTGGGTCTGGTCCTCTGTCGCTTGCTTGCTGCCGACTCTGGCCATGTTGTCAGGCCTCCTGTGTGAAATGGGCTCCCGAGGGTGCAGGGGCTGGGGGTTGACAAGGGGCACTGGGCCTGCAGCCTGAGGGCCCAACGCTGTAGGTGCACAGTGACTGGTGGCTGTCGTTACCGTTAGGTTCTCCATGAGTACGGCAGGATTGTTTCCCTGCCTCAGTTAACAAGGTATTTCCTCCTTGTGTGAGTAGTTAAAAGTGAGCTGATCAGACCGCGGCATTCGTGTCTTACAAGGAAGCTAGAACCAAGGAAGGCGATTGCTGCGAGGCTGAGACTGCCCGTTTCTTTGGTGGTCTCTGAGGCTTTGCAGCCCCAGGTAGTGGAGGTGTTGGCTGCCACGCGGACTCTGGCTTTGACGTCTTGCCCGTCCTGGGGTGAGATGCCCCCATCAGGGCCTCCACCTCCCCGGGCTTCATGGTGTGAGTCTTCCGTGCCGCACGCAGAGGCTGTGCCCTGGGGGAGCCCTGCCAGCCGCCTCTGAGGGAAAGATGGGCTCAGCACCGTTAGTGGGGGACGTTTTTCCTCCTGTTGCTCTAATTTCTACTTAAACAACAGCTTTTCTGATTTTCTGTGGGGGTAAACTTCTAAGTACTCATTTTCAGCTCTTTTCGTGATAACATCTTTCCAGTAAGAGCTGCGAATATCACGTGTGATTTTAGATAATTCACCTCCCTTCTCTGGTCCAGTGTCCTGGAGAATTATTTTTAAACCCAGTAGGATTTGATGGGCCATTAACTTGCTTCTACTGTGGGTCACTAGCTTTTAGAGTGCCTTCGCCAGCCTTGAACCCTCTAGTCATTTCTGTCATTGGTTAAATGTATTATTTATTGACGTCTGTTCTCTGCCATATGCATAACTTGAAATTGCAGCAGTGTGCAGTTCATCGGGGCTCGTGTTCTGAGAGGGTCAGTCCTGGATGACAGAAGAGCAACTGAGAAGGCATCGGTCCAGACTTGAAGAGTCTAAGAACTTCCACAGTGGACGTTTGGCTTTGGTCAGGTCTAGTGGTGACTCAGTTTTGTCATTCTCCCCCTCTTTCCAATTCGTAGTACTTAGTCATGGATTACTACGTGGGCGGTGACTTACTGACCCTACTCAGTAAATTTGAAGACAAGCTTCCGGAAGATATGGCGAGATTCTACATCGGGGAGATGGTGTTGGCCATCGATTCCATCCACCAGCTCCATTACGTGCACAGGTAACACCCTCCGACGCTTGGTGTGGAAACCCACATTGGGTGTGTTCAAGTGTTCCTCTCAGGGTTCCCTGAGTTGCACACCCCAGGTCCTAGGCTTCCCAAGAAGCCATGCAGGTAGTGAGTCCTCACTTTGAGTGGCCACAGCACAGATGCCAGCTTTTACTGTTACAGTTTTGATAGTCTAACTCACCTTGTCTTTTTGTATTTACATGGTACTGACTCATCCTCTTCCTGCATGGGGATGTCCCTTCCCTAAGATGCCTATCCTCCCCTGGAGCTCATTCAGGGTGCCCATCCCTCTGCGTCTCCACTTTCTTTCTTTCTTTGTTTTTTTTTTGAGACAGGGTCTCGCACTGTCACCCAAGGCTAGAGTGCAGTGGCGTCATCATAGCTCGCTGCAGCCTCAAACTCCTGGGCTCGAGCAATCCTCCTGCCTCAGCCTCTTGAGTTGCTGGCACCATAGGCACGCATCACCACACCCGGCTAATTTTTCCATTTTTTAGTAGAGACGGGGGTCTCACCTTTGCTCAGGCTAGTCTCCAACTCCTGGCCTTCAGCGATCTTCCCGCCTCAGCCTCCTACAGTGCTAGGATTTTAGGTGTGAGCCACCATGGCCAGCCCATCTCTGCTCTTGGTTCCACACTGACCCACAAAGGGCCAACAGTTGTGATCACCCCATGAAACACTCACAAAGGGAAGATGGGGTTGAGACAGAGGTTTACATCACATCAACATAAAGGACTGGGACTGTGTGATCGTAGGACTCTGCTGAGGACCCTCTGTGTGGGGTGGAAATGGGAGCAGGCCCCTCCCTGGGCCCACTCTGTTGTCCTCGCTGGGAGGGCCGCGATGACTCAGCCTCTTAGCATCTGTCAGTTCTAACACTAGAAGATACAGTCCTGTGGTCTGTTTTGGTTTTGGGGTTTTTTTGGTGTTTTTTTTTTAAACTAGTTTTACTTGTATTTTTATATGGTGATAGTTTTTAAAGTCAAATAGTTCTGCAGAGCTTATAACAAAAAATGAGCCCAGCACTGCTGCACCCTGATTTCACTTGCTCAGGTAACTGCTGTGAACTTTTTAGCTGCCTTCATATTTCTAAATGACAGGCTTATTTTGATCCTTCCTTCCGATTTAACTCTTACATAATTACCTCTCTCTCACTCCTTTCTCTCACTTACTCTCAAACTCTTTCATCTCCCACATCGTCCCAATTAGTAAAATAATAACATTTAGTTATTTGGTGTTTATAATATTGTGACTTTGTAACTATTACAGCTGAGTCTTGTAGTGTATGTAACCATACTTGTATACATTTTTGTTTTCTCTGAAGTTATTAACTGCCTTGTTTTTTCATTAGCGTACTTTTCTTTGTAGCTATCACTAACTGTTCCCAAATATCACAGCCACGTGGTAAAGCTCTGTACGTGCAGGCACACCAGGTTGTCTTGGTCTGTTTCTTCCGTCTTTCCCTCTGCCTTCTGCTTTGACTCTCTTCAGTCTTGCTGTATTGTACTCAGTCTGAGGTTGCTTTTCCCTCTCGTCTCTCTGGGGTTGGAGCCCTTGTTTTTTTGGTCATTCGTCTTCCTTTTTCCTGGTTTATCCTTTTGATCTGATAGTGCATATCCTCCAGTGGTTTCTGGAAAAGGGGTGTATGAGATGGTTGTTTTGAGATCAGTGTCCTTATTTCATTCACATATGTGATTGGTAGTTTATTCAGTTACGGAACTGTAGATTGTGAGTCACTTTACCCTTGGGACTTTGAAGGTGCCATACAGTCCTGTGTCTTACACTTTGAGTGTTGCTGGTGAGGGGCTCAAGGCCGTCATGGTCTCTGTGGCTTTGTCTTGTGCAGGCCCTGTACTCAGCCTCCACAGCTGGTGCACAGACATAGTCCTTCCTCTGTGGGCAGTGATGGCACCCACTGTAAAAATGACCGCTCTTCAGTCTTGCTGTGAGTGTCGCCTCCTTGCTGGAGGATGAAATTGAGGCCTAGAGAGGTAGGTGCCTTGCCTTGGGCCACACTCAGATGTTCTGCACTGCTGCCTCCTGTGTCCCAGGATACACAAAGGAGCTGCCTCAGAAGAACACAGTTGCTTCATTTAGTGCGATGAGGTTTTATCTCCTTTTTTTTTTTTTTTGGAGTGTCTTGCTCTGTTGCCTAGACTAGAGTGGTGTCAGCCTAGCTCAGAGCAGCCTCAAACTCCCGGGGTCAAGCGATCCTCCTTCCTCAGCATCCCGAGAGCTGGGACTACAGGCATGCACCACTGTGTCTGACTAATTTTTTCTATTTTTAGTAGAGACGGGGTCTCGCTCTTGCTCAGGCTGGTTTCGAACTCCTGACCTCAAGCGATCCTCTAGCCTCTAGCCTCCCAGAGTGCTGGGATACAGGTGTGAGCCACTGTGCCTGGCCTTTCTCTCTTTTTTTAGTATATTCTTTAATGTAGTTAGGCCTGCTTTTGGAATAGTTATTGTAGTTTTTTTAACATTTAGATTTTATATTCTGTTTTCCTGATAGGACTTTCCCTGGTTCACAGTACAGAGATAAGTGTCTTTATGTTTGTCACAGATCTCCAGGGAAATTAATTTTACCATGTTTTTAGTAGTTTATTCTTTTCCTGTTTATCCCCTAATTAGAAAGCATTCTCCTCATTTTCTTAATTGGCTTTGTAGAAACTTTGCTCTGTCATTTTACCTCCAGGCATAGTAGGCATGAAAATATACACTTCAAAAAAATTTTCCCCCTGAAATCAGCTCATTATTCACATTAATGCCTGAATGACCCAGTCTAAAAATGGAACAAAGTCAGATTTTATAGGAAGCCCGTCTTACCCCAGTCTCAGCTGGGTACATTGTGAGTAAGTGAAAACTGTATTTGGTAGGGTCAGAAATAAGTGAGTTTCAGCGGCACAAGAGTGATACCACTAATTGATTTAACCAGTGCCCGCCACTCCACCGGATGGGATTCTGAGGTTGAATAGCTACTACCTGGCTTTGGCAGCTGGATCCAGGGAATAGCCCATGCAGGTGGGTGCAGCTCCTTCCTGGGAGGTCATGCCCCGATCATCTGTAGGAAAGACAGAGATCGCTAGTGACAGCTACACGAAGGATTTCAGAGAGAGGACGTCACATCCCCAAAGAGAACATAGAGCACATTGTATGAACGAAAAAGAACAGGGTACAAATTTAAGAAAAGGAATATTCAGAGACCAAAAAGGATTTTGGAAAATAAAGACTAGAAAAAGTTCGGTAGAAGAGGTAAAAGATATGGTAGAGGATATCTGACAAAGGAAAAACTGGAGAGAGAAGATCCAGTGGTCAGAGTGGCTCTGGAACCACCTGCCCCACAGGTGGTGGACCATGTGTTCTGGAGGCTGAAGCCTGTCAGAGGTGGCCCTTGGCACCCACAGCCGCTGTGGGAATTGGACCTCCCTGTTGGTTTTGCAGCAGAAAGTTCCATGAGGGGGACAGTTGGAAGTGGGAGTTGACCAATCACTCAAAAATGGGACAGTGAGGGACATGATAGGCCTCCCTTGTCAATATGTCAGAGGAAGAGCTGGGACAGAAAAGCACAACCTGTGGATTGTCCATGGCTCTAAGCCGCGCTGCCCCCACCCCTACCACTGTTCTTATCCAGAGTTACAGCAGCTGTGAGAAAAGCCACTTTGGGGGTGACTGGAGGTACGGCTCAGCCCTGTGTGCTTGTTCTTCCTTGAAGACATTGCTGTCCTGGGTTTGGGAAGGGAATGGGTGGAGGCAGTCCCAGCACCATGGTGGCCCATGGGGGCCTTCAGCTCTTGGATGGGCAGCTGTCTCAGGTGGTGGTCTGGGGACCCCCCCGCCCATCTAAGAAGCTCTGCCTTCGTCTTCACCCTGAGCCTCCAATGATCTTCTGCCCAGAGGGCCCGACCTCTTTTACACATTAGCAAAATAATGAGTGTGTGTGGTTTGGGTGTTCGGCCCTTCCAAATCTCCTGTTGAAATCTGATCCCCGGTGTTGGAGGTGGGGCCTGGTGGGAGGTGTTTGGGTCATGTGGGCGGATCCTTCCTGAACAGCTTGATGCCCTCCCTGGGCCGTGTATGAGTTTTGTCTTTATTCTGGCTTTGTTAGTTCATGCTGCCAGAGCTGGTTGTTTGAAGGGCCCGACACCACCTCCTCCCTTTCTTTGTTCCCTCTCTGGATCACTACATGACACCTGCTGCCCCTTTGCCTTCTGCTTGGAGCCTTCTGCTTTGCCTTCTTCAGGGAGCTCCCTGAAGCCCTCACCAGAAGCAGATGCTGGCACCGTGATTCTTGTACAATCTGCAGGACTGGGAGCTGAATAAACCTCTCTTCTTTATAAATTACCCAGCCTCAGGTATTGACTATATAGCAACACAGAACAGACTAACACACTGTATTGGTGGTATTCTAAATACCACCAGAGTTGCAGTGCCCAAATAACTCCTGGCTGTGCATGTGGCTTGCAGTGGAACACCCTGGAAGGTAGAAAGGGAAGAGGCACAGGGTCTTCTCAGAGTCATCTAGTGCCAGGGTCCCTGGTGTGACCCTGGAAGAACATACCTATTTAGTAGGGAATTACTGGCAGCCAGGTCCTGTTTTACATAAAACTCTTTTTTTTTTTTTTTTTTGAAACAAAAGTCTCACTGTGTTGCCCCGGCTAGAGTTCCTTGGCATCAGCCTAGTTCACAGCAACCTCAAACTCCTGGGCTCAAGTGATCCTCCTGCCTCAGCCTCCCGAGTAGCTGGGACTACAGGCATGCGCCACCATGCCCCGCTAATTTTTTCTATAAATGTATTTATTTTCGTTGGCCAATTAATTTCTATTTTTTAGTAGAGATGGGGTCTCACTCTTGCTCAGGCTGGTTTCGAACTCCTGACCTTGAGCGATCCGCTGGCCTCAGCCTCCTGGAGTGCTGGGACTACAGGCATGCGCCACCATGCCCAGCTAATTTTTTCTATAAATGTATTTATTTTAGTTGGCCAATTAATTTCTATTTTTAGTAGAGACGGGGGTCTCGCCCTTGCTCAGGCTGGTTTCGAACTCCTGACCTTGAGCGATCCACCCGCCTCGGCCTCCCAGAGGGCTAGGATTACAGGCGTGAGCCATCGCACCCGGCCAATAAATGTGTATATTTTACAAGAAGAGAAGGAGGAAGAGGAAAAGGACTTAAGATTCTAAAGTCCTTTCTTGTATGTCAACTTTGACATACAGAAAGGCTGGAAATCTGACCCTTACATCCACTAAAAAGACCTAGAAACAGACAACTGCCAAAGCAGACAGCTTCTTGTGAATTCTGTGATTTAAGATTGAGTTAAATCCATGTTGAGTGTAGACAAAGACTTGCCAAGGTCTTTGAATCGAGATTCATTATCAGAATAAAGGGTTTACACTTAAACTTAGGTTTTATTAGTTATTGCATCTTCTTTTTCTTTTTTCCTTCCATGCTAATCCTTTTTGGCATCTGTACCACTCTCTATTTCCAATTGTTGAATTTGTTTTCCAGCTCCAAAGCATTTAAAACAAAGCTTGACGTCGAAACTTACCAAAAGCGACCTAAAGACACTGGATTTTCACTGGTTTCTAACAAAGATCCTACTCTAGCAAGAAGTTTCAAAACCAGGATATATGATCCATAATTTATCTCTGATGAACTAAATAACATTAAAACACTCAATGAACACACACACACAGAGAAGCTTATTGAACTAAACTTGGGCAAACTACTCCTTGTACTTACTCCGTAAGTTCCCAATGTTTCTCACAATATTTGTGCTCCCCTCCACTGCCTGATAGATAGCCAGGTGCTAAAATGTTGAACACAATCATTCTATTATCCTACATGGACACCCAGTTGACTGTCAAGAAGAGACTAACCCCTTATGGCCAAACCTGTTGCATTTGGAGCTTGTTTGACCAAAATGGGGGAGTTAAGAAATTCCTACAAGGAAGGTGGTGCAGCTCTGGCCCAACTGAGGGAGAGGTGCTCACAGAAGGATCTGGCCAACATCACCCTAGAGACAGCCTGTCGTGTATACTCCACGATGACACTCCCAAAGCTATCCGGAGAAGCCACAAACCAATGAGATTCTCGGATACCCCTAGTCAGCCTTCTCAAGGATAGAACGTCCAGACTAACCCTTTCACTAGCTGCCAACTGCTATCCAATGGGACAGTGGAATAAGATTTTTACATTGAATGTGAAGTTATCTGACAACAGCCTGTTTTAAGTTAAACATGTATAAGAGAAACTCTAGAGCAATCATTTAAAAGAAAAGTACAGCTAATAAGTCAATAGTGGAGATAAACAGGATCATAAAAATGTTCAGTTAAGGCAGGGTACTGTGGTTGATGCCTGTAATCCTAGCACTCTGGGAGGCCGAGGTGGGAGGATAGCTCGAGGTCAGGAGTTCGAGACCAGCCTGAGCAAGAGCGAGACCCTATCTCTACTAAAAATACAAAGAAATTAGCTGGACAACTAAAAATACATAGAGAAAAAAATTAGCCGGACATGGTGGCACATGCCTGTAGTCCCAGGTACTCGAAAAGCTGAGGCAGAAGGATTGCTTAAGCTCAGGACTTTGAGGTTGCTGTGAGCTAGGCTAACACCATGCGCTATGGCACTCCAGCCCAGACAACAGAGTGAGATTCTGTCTCCAAAAAAAAAAAAAAATTCAGTTAATACAAAATAAGACAGGAAAAGAAGAACAAAGGAACAAGAAGCAGATGGAACACATAGAACAGTTATACCAAGATGGTAGACACAAACCCAATCAAACTGATGCTTACATCTAGTGTAATTTATTTGAGAATTCAAAATAAAACGAGGAGACTGTCAGACTAGATAAAAACATAAGACACAACTATATGGTATCTACAGGAAATTCACATTAAATATAAATATATATTAGAAAACAAAATAATGAGATCACTTTTCACCTGTTACATTAGAAAAATTGGGGGATATTGACCATAATGAACTGCATGTGGTAATGTATACTAGTACAGTGCTTCTGTAGGGCAATCTGGTACTTAGCCAAAGTAAGTCTATGCATAACTGTGGTCCAGCTATTCCACACACCCAGGTATTTACCCCACAGAAATTCTCACCCATGCCCAGAAGGCTGCATGCACAAGTCTGTTCATGGAAGCATAGTTTGTTGTGGCTAGCTGTTAGAAGCAATGGCTTCTAACACTTCTATAGGTGCCATGGCTGGGGAAAGCAAAAGTAAAATACAGTAAATACACACCATGGAGTACAATGCTGCCAGTAGAAGCAACAGGCTAATTGTAGACATAGCAGTAAGGATCTTTAAAATATAGTGCTAAGTGGGGAAAAAGAAAATAGAATAAGAAACAGAACAAGATCTATAACAGGTTATAATTTACATAGAGAGATGCCTTCTAAACAACATTATTTTAGAGCAATACAAAGAAAAGAATATGCATTTAAAATATTAGAATGGTTATATATATAGGGGGATGAGAAGATAAAAAGGGATAAAGGAAGCCAGACACATGTGCTTATAGTCCCAGCTACCTGGGAGGCTGAGGCCTATTCGAGGCCAGTTCAAGGCCAGCCTAGGTAACATAGCAAGACTTATCACTAAAAAACTTTTTTTTAACTTTAAAAAGGGATAAATGAGAACACATATAGACATACATAAAAACAAAAGAAGAGTCTCACAAAGTTAGTGATAAAAATTTGCCATAACCTAAGGCATCAAACATGAATGCTTGCTAAGTTTAAAAAAAAAAAAAAAAACTAAGGCATATATTCAGCCCTCTGTACATGAAGTCCAACTAAGAAAAATATACGTAAAATAAAATGTTAGCTAGTCAAATCTATCAAAAGCTTCCTTTTTACCTTATCCTAAAATTACATATATCACCTCTTTTTTCTAATCAGTTCTAGTTGTTTGGCTTTTTGTTCTTAAATTTAGATCTTTAATGCATCTGAAAATATTTTTGCATCTGCTATGCAATATAGTCATAATTTTATATATTTTTTTAAATGGAGCTCCAGTTGTCCCACTGCTATTTTTATGCAAGGGGCTATCCTTTCCTCACTGATTTGAAATGCCCCATTTATCACACACTTCACTCCCATATGTACATGGGTCTATTTCTGGGTTCTTTTGTATTCCTCTGATGTATGAGACATATTCCTCTACCAAAACTACTAATTAGTGCTGCTATATGATTTGTTTTATTATCTGTTAGGTCCTCCCTCACCATTATTCTTTTTCCAAAATTTGTTGGTAACTATTGCTTTTTGTTCCCTTCAGATGAATACAGAAACTTTTCAAGATACCCCTCCCCGCCAAAATGCTCCATTGGAATTCTTTTTGAATTGCATAAAATGTATAGATATTATTTTGAGAAACAATAACAGTTTTATTATATTAAATCTTCCCATCCAGAAACATGGTATTTCTCTGTGTTCAGCTCTTATTTTGTGTCCTTCAGTAAAACTGTATAGTTTATTCATATAATTATTCCTCCTTTCTTGCTTAATTTATTCTTAGGTAATTTATAGCTCTGTCGCTACTATAAATTTTTTTTCTTTTTTTTTTTGAGACAGAGTCTCACTCTGTTGCCCAGGCTAGAGTGCCGTGGTGTCAGCCTAGCTCACAGCAACCTTAAACTCCTGGGGTCAAGCGATCCTCCTGCCTCAGCCTCCCAAATAGCTGGGACTACAGGCATGCGCCTCCATGCCCGGCTAATTGTTTTTTTATATATATATTTTTTTTAGTTGACCAATTAATTTCTTTCTATTTTTAGTAGGGACGGGGATCTTGCTCTTGCTGGTTTTGAACTCCTGACCTCAGGCGATCTGCCCGCCTCGGCCTCCCAGAGTGCTAGGATTACAGGCGTGAGCCACCGCGCCCAGCCATGAAAAATCTCTGAGTGTTCCTTTAATGTGAAGTTTTTTGCTAATGTCACTTCCTCCGGACATATTCATCCTTTTTCTCACAAATATTTTTCCTCGTTTATGTCAATAAATTCACCTTCACCAAATGCTTCTATCTAGTGTCTCCTGAATTCACCATTTCCATGTCAACAATTTCTTCTAATCCATTTATGTTGGATTCATTTCACTTTCAGCATTATTACTCACCAGGTTTCATCTTTATTGGCCAAATCCCTATTTTAATCACCCACTTTTGTGAAATACTGTGTGGGTTTATCACTGGGAGACAAAGCAGCAACATGACTACATGCTTTTCTGCCTGTGTGTGAATGGAAGAACAGATGCCCAGCGACCATGATACAACACAAGTGTCCACTGATGGAAGAATGGAAAAACAAAATGTAGTACAGCCATACAATGGAATGTTATTCAGCCATAAAAAGGACTGAAGTTTGGATACATGCTACAACATGAAGGAACTTTGAAAATATTATGCTAAGAAGCTAGTCCCAAAAGACCATACATTATATGATTCTATTTACATTTAAATGTCCAGAACCGGCAAATCCATAAAAACAGAAAGTAGAGTAGTGGTAGTACAGGGCTGGGAGATTCAGGGAAATGGGGAGTGACTGCTAATGCGTATGAAGTTTCTTTTGGGAGTGATTAAAATGTTCTAAAATTTATTGTGATGATGGTTGCACAACTCTGTGCAACTAAAATAACTGAATTGTACATTTTACTAGCATTCTGGGAGGCCAAAGCAAGAGGATCACTTGAGGTCAGGAGTTCGAAACCAGCCCGAGCAAGAACGATACCCCATCTTTACTACAAATAGAAAAAATTAGCTGGGTGTGGTGGTGCACACCTGCAGTCCCAGCTACTTGGGAGGCTGAAGCAGGAGGATCACTTGAACCCAGGAATTTGAGGCTGTTATGAGCTAGACTGATGCCACAGCACTCTAGCCCAGGTGACAAAGCGAGAACCATCTCAAAAAAAAAAAAAAAAAAACAGAGAATTATACATTTTAAGTGGATAAATCATATGGTATATAAATTATTTCTAAACAAAGCTGGCATTAAAATTTTATTGACCATTAGTTTAAATACTTACGGGAAAGAAGGCAGATAATCAACACGTTAGGAAGCTATTCAATGCTTAAGAAAAAGGAAATTATGATAAATCATCTTAGTGAAACATATAATCATTAGAAATTATAACCATAAAGATTAAAACATGGAAAAATGTTAAATAAAAAAGTTGAGGCCAGGAGCGGTGGCTCACGCCTGTAATCCTAGCACTCTGGGAGGCCCAGGTGGGAGGATCACTCATGGTCAGGAGTTTGAAACCAGCCTGAGTAAGAGAGAGACCCCATCTCTACTAAAATAGAAAGAAATTAATTGGACAACTAAAAATATATAGAAAAAATTAGCCGGGCATGGTGGCGCATGCCTATAGTCCCAGCTACCCGGGAGGCTGAGGCAGGAGGATCTCCTGAGCCCAGGAGTCTGAGGTTGCTGTGAGCTAGGCTGACACCACAGCACTCTAGCCCAGGGAACACAGTGAGACTCTGTCTCAAAAAAAAAAAAAAAAAGTTGAGTGCAAAATTGTACCTACACAGCAAATTCTAACATATTCCCTGGAACACAGTCCACTATTGTTATCTATGTTCCCTTCTTGCAGGACCTACAGTTCCAAAATACACTGGGCACTCAGTCTCCCTTTCTCATTTTCCCAAAATGAGATCATATGAAACCATACTACAAAGAACTATCCTATCATTCCACAAGGGTGCACGTAAAAAAAAAAAAAAAAAAAGCTATCCTATACATATTGAAATTCCCCCTTACATTGATTATCCATATATCCACACACACACACAGCAATTCTATTTAAAACATGTAAATACAAATTTTATTTTAGGGTCTGTGGTTATTTTCAGGCTAGAAACACTCCATCTTAAAACAGGATGGAATTCAGGCCGGGTACAGTGGCTCACGCCTGTAACCCTAGCACTCTGGGAGGCCGAGGTGGGAGGATGGCTCGAGGTCAAGAGTTTGAGACCAGCCTGAGCAAGAGGGAGACCGCGTCTCTACTAAAAATAGAAAGAAATTACCTAGACAACTAAAAAATATATAGAAAAAATTAGCCAGGCATGATGGTGCATGCCAATAGTCCCAGCTACTTAGTAGGCTGAGGCAGAAGGATTGCTTGAGCCCAGGAGTTTGAGGTTGCTGTGAGCTAAGCTGACACCACGGCACTCTAGCCCGGGAAACCGAGTAAGACTCTGTCTCCAAAATAAACAATTAAAAAAATTAAAAAAAAAAAATAAAACAGGATGAAATTCAGAGGTTCGGCATGTTCTGGAAGCAGCCTATGCCAGAACGTAGCTGGCACCTATTCAGACCAAGTCCAGCAGCCAGAAAGAGAAAAAGATACTTGGGGTCTTTTATATTAATACAGTCAGACCTCGATTTGAATCTGTTCTAAAACTCATCAACCACGTGAGCTTGGGCTACTTACTTAGTTTGCCTCTCTGTCTCTGACCTTCGGCTTTCCCACTGGTAAAATGGGAATAAAAATACCTACCTCAAGGGGGTTTTGTGAAGATTTGAGGCAGTAAGCACAAAGCAACTAGCACAGTACTTCCCTCACAGGAGACGCTCAATAAATGGCATTGGTGGTGAGAATCGTAGCAGCTGTGGTACAGTTACTAGTAATAACAGTATTTTTATTAATAGTAATAATGGGCAAGTATTACAATTAAAAACCCAAAGGCTAAATGTCAAGTGATTAGGTTAGGGGGATAAAACTAAGAGTGTGTTCCGGATCCCTAGGATGAGCTCAGGATTGAAGATGCACTAAAAAATAGGTAAGGGTGCAGGAGCAAAGCAGGGCTCTCTCCAAGAGAATGTAGCTGCACCTGAGGCTGCTTCCTGCCAGAGCTCACAGCATCTCTGGCTGGTCAACACTCACTTCTCAAGCCCTCAAGGATTCCTGGCTCATCCCAATATTTTGTTCTTCTAGGGCAATGTTTCTTTATATAATATATGCCAGCTCATTCTATCTCCTGCATATTCTGTGGCTTCTCTGAGTCTGTGTTGACAGCTAATGGTACTTCCACCTGCAGCAGAAGGGAGGTCAACTCCCTGAAATTTCCTAGACTGATTGGTCTACTGAGACCAGGTCAATTCTCTTCAAAAAGGTATTCTACTAGGGCCCTGACATTATCAAGTCTAGTGATTTTCAGACCTTTTAGCAACAAAATTCATATTGAAAAAAAAAAAGGAATTGTATTTGGGACCTTAATAATAAAAAGAAATAAAAGATATTTTCAGTTGACATAATGTATTTTATAAATTCAAATTCATAATATTTATTATACTTACTATAAAGTCAATTCAATGAGGTTATTTTGATGAACCCAAAAATTAAAAAGAAAAATTGTTACAGCAATCTCTAGATTGCTAGAGCAATCTCTAGAGCAAATTTTTTTCTTTTTTAATTGCACAGTATTAAAAATTCTGACACAATACAGTAATAGTTGTAAAGAGTACAATCTAGTTTTTAGTTCTTTAACTATTTTATTTATTACATTGATAATCATTTCCTCAGCAGTGATAAAAATTACATCAAAATAAATTTTGCATGTTCAGATCATTAATATAAAATCAGTAATCAGTTTATGAACAGCTGAAATAGAAACTGGAAAAAGAGGTAACATGAAATGTTTATTTCAAAGTTGAGTTACTAGCAATATCTAACCCTAACTGACGTCCTTATGATAAATATAAAAATCAAACAAAGTCCCCAAAACGTATAAGGCTTAAAAAATTATTACGGGATATTATCGTAATATAGCATATTGTATATTTAGTTACTACTACTATATAACAACAACCACTTAATCACTGTGAACAGTCTCAACGAGTCTCAAGATGAGTGCTCTATCTCTTATCTCTAACTTTCATTGTGTAGCAGCAGAGAAATTATTACAGATTTAGAACAGATTTCTATTTAGCAATTTTAAAGAATGTTATATATATATATACACACACACTTAAATATATATAAACCCATCTGTTATTTGTACATAAATAGTATTTGTATGCAATTCAACATTAAAGTCATACAGCTACTATTTGTCATATAGCACTTTTAGAAGGAGATAGGGCTCTAAAGATTTTGGATGGCTGAGAATTGGTATAATCTAACGTTCTGTAATTATTATACCCAGCATTTTGAGTGTGTTGCTATTGCAATATTGTACTCATAACCTATCAGATTTGGGTACCAAATTTGCCCTGAAAAGAGGACAAAAGATTGATCTTTGAGAATGGATATCCATATAGTAGTGTTTCCATGAGAGAATCAGAATGATTTTTTTAAAAGAGTGTTTCTGTTTCCTTTCCCCACCTTAACCCCTACCTTGAGTCACAGGCTATAGACCCCAAAATCTTCTACAGATGCTGCACATCCAAAGCCAGTACTGTCCCTGAAGAACTATGGCCATAGCTCTATCTCCAATGAAGGACACTCCAATCTGCTTTTTCAGGCTGAGAACACCAGGTGGCATATGGTGGCTGAATCAGAGCCTTGGTAACTATGGCAACCAGCTACCATTCCAGCTCTGCAGCTGCCATCTTTTATCCAAAGCAGTGTTTTGTGCACACTGGGGGTTTTGCTTTGAAATGGTTGTACTGTATGCTTTCCATTCTTCATACAGTCACGGTTCCTACTTCTGGGAGGGGAATTCAGGTGCCAGAGATAAATAAATACCTCGGATCAGTTGCATTCATTTTATTTTATGTACATTATTCATTGTGTTTGCATAGTCATCTATACTCTGATATTTGAGAGGGCCACACCTTCCACTGCAGGCTTTCTCTAGAGAAGCTAGACTTCACTTAAGGGAAATGAATGATGGGGTGAGTGAGTCCTTGCTCCTCTCTGGACCAAGGTTAAGAACAAATGTGAGTTCCCAGCTCAGTACTTGAATTAGTTTGTAGGTACAATGACCCTGAGAACTGCCTGTACCTAAGGGATGTCTGCTAGAAATCTCACTGATCTATAGACAGAAGATGCCTGTTCACCAACCCACAGAAAGGATGTATTTGACATAAATAGCGTTTTTTCACAAAATTTGTTTTGTGTCTGCCATGCAATAAAAAACCAAATATTTGTAAATTGGAAACTATCCCTTTCCTTTATATCAGTCAAAAGCAATGAGATTTTCTAAGTTAATTGTCAGGCATTGCCCCTGGTAACTGGCAATATATCACAAGCCCAGCTGCCAAAAGTCATTCTCTTTGCTATTGGGAAGGGAAAGAAAGCTGAAATGAGTAACGTTATCCAAACTTCTTCCCTACATTCCAAAAAGGTTTTGGACTTGAACCAGGACTCATTTATAAACACATCTATTTAAGCATGGTATTGTTTCTCTCTATCTGTTACAGCAACCATATCTTAAATGTGCATTCTTTCGATGAAATATCCTTCTCACAGAATAAAAATTCTGTTAAAAATTCATTATTTTATGTCACATGAAAAATGAAGAATTCACAGGGTATATGTAATATAATAATAATCATGAAGGATGAAAGAAAGGAACTTCTGCTTGGAAAATGACTGAAAAGAAATAAAACAAATATTAATAACTGAGAATTTAAATGGATTTTTTCTTCTTTCCACATTTATGAGTTTTCTACTTTTTAATCAGAATTTATTACTGTCACGAACATATGAAAACATTAAATATTGCATTTTTGAGTAGATTTTAACTTTTTAAAGCAAATTCATTGTTTTTCATTTATGTTACAAATGTAAAACTTTTACCATTTTATTTTAAAACATCTTTTGAAATTATGAACTTCCCTAATAAAATTATTTTAACTCACTTTAATTGTTAAATTATAATATGCTTGCTCTAACAGAAAACAACTTTTTTCAAAAGCTATAAGTAAGAAACTACTATTAAAACAGTTTTTACCTGGTATTCGCTGTGAATTAAAAGGGTATCCAAAAAAGGGAGTTATTACATTTAATTTTAATGTCAAACCCAGTTTTCTGTTATTTTATGAAAATATCTATTGACAAGAGGGATTTGATATATATATTCATTGGGAAAGCTGCTTATAATTTGAGAAAATTAGTCATGGAGTTTTCACACATTTTCTGGTTCCATATTACCATGGTTTTACTTCTCTCTTTTCCATCTTTAGCTTAAAAAGGAGAGGGAGGAGGAGGAGGAGAAGGAAGAGGAAGAAAAGAAGGAAAGGTTTTTATGAAATTGAACCAAGAGACATGCCAGCTAATGATCTGGCGCCACTTCACAAGTATTTGTCCATTGTAGATGTTTAAGGGATCCCATGTCCCTGAGGAGTGGAAGTGACGAAAGTGTTCTGCTTACCTTCCTCCAGAGCAGTTCCACTGAGGCGTTGTGGCCAAAGACCATAAATCTATAAGGAAGGAGCTGCGATGCTATTTTAAATGTACTATTGGGACTCAGAAGTCAACACCCCAAAATACGGCACTTTGACATGTTAAACGGAATAAGAAGCCTCAAGGTCTCTCTGGAGCACAGGATGAAGTTGTTCTCTGAAATTCCTTCATCTACCTAAAGTCCAGATCCACCAAAAAAAAAAAAAAACAATGACCTCTGGTCCCTTCCTTGAGTTTTCATTAACTGAATTCATATCACAGGAAGAAAGACTAAAGTCTGTCAACAAACATGAACAGACTGTCAAAAACCATTGTCTGCTCTGTGGGCCCAACACACTCTGTCCCAGGCCATTGTATTGTTACAGTCCAACCAGGTCCCATACTCGGTGCTCAGATAAAGACCAATAGACTGAGACAGCAGAAGTTGCAGTAGAGAAAGAGTTTAATATTGCAAGGCACCAGGTGAAGAGATGCAAAAAATTTCTCAAATCCATCTCCCCAAGAATTGGGGATGACTAAGATTTTTAAAGGTGGTTTGGTAAACAAAGGGCTAGGAAATTGGGCCTGCTGATTGGCTGGAGATGAACTCATAGGGTTGGGAAGCGGAAATTGTCTTCTTGGCTGAGACAGTTCCTGGGTAGAAGGTGGTGGGACCTGTTGGATCAGTTCCCACGCAGGGCCACTGGTCTAACTGACATTAATTGATTCCCCCAAATGCAGAGTCTAGAAGATATCTCAAAGACCAGTCTCAGGTTTTACAATAACGATGTTATCTATAGAAGTGATTGAGGAAGTCACAATGGGATATGTGACACTTAAGCAGTAAGCAGTTACGGCAGTAGAGAAGTTAGGGAACAAGGGCTGGTTAACTTTTAGCTATATCTATACTTCTACAGAAATCAGACGTTTATTACTATTCTTGCCTTATGGCCTTACATTATTTTGATATAGGCAGTTTCAGTATGTTCTTCACGGCCACTGAATTCCTCTAAGAAACATTTACAACCCTCGTAAGATCATCCACACTTTCCCATCTCTATTTCTCCTGAGAAGAAGAGTATATAACCATCTGTACCCCATTGAATTATCAGGTAATCATCCTCCTATGATTCTGCCATGCTATGCACATAAAAATAAATTTGTGTGCCTTTTGTCCTATTAGTTTGCTTTTTGTAAGTTGATTTTTCAGTGAACCTTCAGAGGACAAAGAGGAAGTTTTCCACTGGCCCCTATAGTACCTAAACCAATTTGACCATACATATTAATAATCATTAGTTGTTTTTGATAGACATCAATAGTTTCAAATAGTTAGAAGCAGGTGAAAACCACAGAGACCTCACTTCCAGATGGTATAATGGAAGCAAGTCTCAGACTTCATTCTGCCTCATGTATAAATATGTATTAACATATTAACATGTGTCAGGCCCCCCATGGTCATATAACCTGTTTTGTGAGGTTCATAAAGTCTTAGCTCCCTAGCCTTTCAGTGCTCCAGCAGAATTTGATAGGCATTAGAGAGAGGAGGACAATGTTCCAGCTTTGGGGCAGGATTGAGCTACCTCTCAAGTTAGAGCAAGGTGAAAATTCTCCTTTTACAGCCTTAGGCTCAGTTTAGAATGTCAAGACTAGAGAGAGAATCCAAAATGTATAAACAGTCAGGCTGTCTGGATTTTTATACCTCATTTCTGCAAAGGCAAAGAGTATCTATAAAACATTCTTAAACAATCCACATAAATTGAACTCATTTTGCCAGCAGAAAAAAATCACTTCCAACATTCACTGTGCTAATTAACAAAGCCCCAGGGATTAATATGAGATAAAGATGGCTGGAACCATAATGTAATCCTTCTGGATTGTGGCTTCTGAATTGAGAATTTCAAATGTTAACCTACCCTCCCAGGAGTGTTTTCCCTGAAGGATTCCAGGAAATATCACCCAAAAGTATGCAGCATTGGTATGCTGATTACTTCAAACTGAAGTCATTTGGGAAACGAGATGAGTACAAAGGGACTTTTCCAGAATTTCCCTTATCTGACCAAATGCAGGTTCTCCAAGAGGAAGCCAATTGTCATGAAAACCCTCCCTAGAAATTTTTATCTATCAGGGAAGATTAACACACTACAGGAGTCAAACCTAGAGGAGACTGGAAGTTGTCACCTCATACAAAGAGGCTATTACCTATTCTTCTGAAGGCCTATTTCTTTCTTTCATAATCATTTACTCTCCCTAGGTTGCCTGTTTTCTCCCCTCCCCTCTTCCCTGTGAAGGGAGAATTTAGGTCTCATTGGGTTACTGGACAGCCATTTATCTTCCTTGTGATGCCCCTGTGCATGTTAATAAAATTCATATGCTTTTTCTCTTATTAATCCGTCTATTGTCAGTTTATTTCAACAGACTTAAAGAGTAGAACCTTTGAAAGGGGAGGGGGATTCCCTTCACCCATACCTTCCAATTAGGATTTTTCAAATGCCAACTAATCATTCCTAAGAATAAAAGTAACTAGAGCATCATACCACACTATCCATGCTAGAGCGTTTTAAAGTAAATACATTAGGTAGACAGTGAGGGATTCCGGGTCCCCTAGGGACAAAAGGGGGCACTTTGCCTTGGTGCAATTGCCCCACCTGGGAAGAAAGATAAGGGTGGACCCCAGGTCCCCATCTTGGTCCTGCCCCACCCTAATCCTCTCCCAAGCAGCTGCCATATCTGGGGGAAGAGGGAATACCCTATGAATAGGCCAACCAGAACTTAGCGCGCCAGCTGCAAAAGAATGCAGGGGACTCTCTAGCCCATGGGCCAAGCAGCATAGGTACAATAGTTTGGAAATTGACCTAGAACAACCTGCATGCATAGTTAAGACTCAGGTCATTTGACTCTCAACTGTCCAATCAAAGTGGTTCCATGGTGACCTCTGAGCCATTAGGGAGGTCCCAATCCAGACCCTATAAAACAAGACACAGACCATAACCAAGTCCCTCTTTTGGCCCCTTCCTTTGCTCTCCCTTTGCTGCAACAATGGATCCAGTCGTCATCGGTGGCAGATATATCATGCTCTATAAACCTATATCTTGCTCTTGCCCTATAATCCTATCTTCCTCTCCTCACTAACCCTCATTTTCATGTTTGCCCTACTTTGGTGTGTCTAGTCATTCTTCAGCCATGAGTGTGTCAAGAACCAACATTTTTGCACTAAAACCTGACAAATATAAAGACAATCCAATGCACAGGCACTTTCATTTTTCTCATGATGATTTCTCAGGGATATTCTGTTTTTTATTTCCCAGTCTGACTTGCGGTAACACTAGTATTCCTGTCATTATAGAAGATGAGCCTCACCACCTGACTTTAAGAAGAACATTTGGGCCAGGTGCCATCGTGTGCACCTGTAATCCCAGCTATTCAGAAGGCTGAAGTGGGAGGTTTGCTTGAGCCTAAGAGTTGGGGACCAGCCTGGGCAACATAGTAAGACTCTATCTCAAAAAAATTAACAATGAGCACGAGGAACACTCAGTTAAGGCCTGGGGATTGCTAGAGGAACTCAAATTCACTTTTGTCTTAACCTTAGCTATTATGAATAACAAACACTGTCCTCTCAGTAAAGTCATGACTCCCAAAGAGAGGCTGGATGCTGGGAAAGGATCCCTTTCCAAGTCTGGCTTAACGGAATGGCCTCTCCATCCTGTTAATCCTCCCAAGAGGGAAAATTACTACTCATTTTCCAAGACTCAGCACTCTTAGATTGCATTCCCATAAGGATTTCTCTCTGCCTTCTGTATTTTCACATTTTCTTGACACTGATCAGTAACAAAGGCTTTTATAACACCACCACTGCTTTGTCCTCTACCCCAAGTATAGAAAACTCCTTAGCTCCTTGCCTCTGGGCAGGTCTGTCTATTGCATCTCACAAAAGAAGAAGAAAGAAAGAGTAGAGAAAGGAATGTCTAGCTGACAGCTGTCTTTTGCATCTGTATGCTTGCTGGCCTCTGAATCCCAGAAGCAGTGAAAGGTAAATAAGCCTTTGGTCTATTCTTCCTTTGTTCTCTGAACAGAGAATTTACTCCCAAAGAGATTTTCTTCTCAGATTAGACTTGGAGAGGTCTTTTTTCTTTGCTTAGATGATGCGTGCTGATAATTTGCATGTACCAAAGGGAACTAAGAAATATTGAATGACTACGACTCCCACAGAAGACACTGTGGAGGCCCCCCTATTTCGTAATCTCTCCTCTTCTCTCAGAGCGAGGGGACCTCCAAAGCAAATACAAATCGCAAAACAAAATTTTTCAGGGCCACATTCATTCTAAAATTGTCTCTGGATAACTCTCTCTACAATCAAACAAGTTTTAAGTGATTAGCCTTAAAATCAGCACTCCCCTTCCCCAGATTAAAAAAAGAATCCAGATAATTTTAACAACAACAACAAAATCCCATTAGGACAAACGAAAGAACAGCAAGATAGTAAAGGCTCACACAACCCCACCACCAATAGAGTTCCTTCACAAAGCACAGGATCTTTTAAACAAAATATATGCAGTTTATTCTCAGTGAGGTAAAGGAAAGTGTTGCTTTCCCTTATTAAACCAGAATAGACCTTCACAAGAGAAATAACAAGATTCACAGCAACCAAAATAAAATAAAGAGATGATAAAGATGAAAGGAGGGCAGACATTACCAAAGAAGTCAGAACAAATGGAACAGAAGCATAACCAAAGTTATAATAGAAAAAAAATTCTATCAAAAGAAAATAGATAATGCGTTGTAAAAGAGCATCATATTGTGGGGGAGGGGCTGTGAACAAAGAGCACTGCTCATACATACCTTGGGAATAGTTTTAAATTCCAAATACAAAGGCAGCAGGGACTCTGCAGATGTGAATAAGCCCAGCAGCTTTCTATTGAAGAATTTATGAGGTTCTCTTAGCCCCTTCATCTAGCACCTAATAACAGTGCCACCTTTGCCTGAAAACCATTCTGCTTCCCTCAAGCACAACCATCAAACACATTACAAAAGGAGAGCTTTAGGCTTCAGGAAACACCAGAAATAATGACAGAGTTCTGTGGAAATCAGAAAGTATTAGCTTTGATTTCATTAGACTGACAATAGTGATAGAAATGTAAGTTACAGTTATATTTAATAAGAAGCTTGATGAAATTCAAAATGCTGGGCTGGCCATTATCTTTCTCGGCACAACTGAGAGTCACCTAAAGAATACTTACCTTCTGGTGATAATCCTTTTTTTTTTTTTTTTTAAATAACTGGTAGGACAAAAATGCTTCCAATTGAATATATATGTTTGCCTCTGCTCATCCAGAAATTTCAATGAGAACAGTGAAATAGTATGAGCCATAAACCCAAAAGGGCAAAGAGAATAGGAGAGTGGAAGACGAAAGGTCTCAACCAAAAATTGGGAGCTGGAATGAAGATGAAAGATTGGTAACTGGCCTACCAGACCAGAGAGTGCTGTTAAAATAACTTAATGGGAGCCAGGCATGGCGGCATGTACCTGTGGTCCTAGCTAATCCAGAGGCTGAGGCAGGAGGACTGCTTGAGCACAGGAGTTGGAGGCTGCAGTGCTGTGATCATGCCACTGAACTCTAGCTTGGGCAACAAAATGAGACCCCATCTCTAAAAATATTAACAATAATTTAATGAGAAGCCGTTAGAGTAAGGTGGCTCCAACACCCTGGGTTCCCCCATAAGCAAACCGAAACCTAATTCAAACATATTTTTTGTAAATGATTGTCTTAAAGGAAAATGAAATTTAAGCTTAACCAGTCAGAAACTGCCAAATAATCTCTAACTAGGAACTTGCCGCTGGAATGATCCAAATAAGGCTACTGCTCCACTTTAACCAAACAAATATTTTCTTGCCTTTGTTCTACATTTACCTTATATAAGCCTTTCCCTCATGCTCCTTAGTCTGGCCGGCTCTGTCCAATTCATGAATTGCTGTTTGTTCCAATAAACTCTTTAAAATGTTAATGTGCCTCAGTTTATCTTTTAACAGTTCTGAAACCGAAGTTCCTAAAAGGAGTCCAAGTGGGTATATGGAATTGGAGAGAGAAAAGGCAAGTGGATTCACAACGCTGAAGCTGAGAAAGTCTTGGGAATTTGGGGCACCAGGACCCCTCACAGGTGGGGTGCAGGTGGGTCTAAAAACAGAAGAATTGTTGAAAATCTGTTTTAAAGTCACTGGGAGGAAGCAGGAGAGCCCAAGCTGAAGCAGAAGTGACTCCTGTGTGTGGAGTTGGCCTCTGTTAGGAACTGCCACACAGCCATGGCTCAGAGCTGCCTGGCAGAGAGTCACTGGGAAATGGAAACAGCCCCGAACTCCTATTCTGAGCCACCTGTGAATGACAGCACCTTGGAAAGCTGCCCTTCGGCTTCCACTAAGCCCAAGTCACACAAAGGATGACCCCAAAAGGAAATTGATAGGAAGATTTCATGACCATAAAAATGCAAACCTGTCCTGTCCATAAAGAGCTTGGAAGTTATCACTCCCATCCTCACAAGAAAAAAAAAAAGCTGTACGAACAAAATAAACAATTCTTAGAATCATCAGAGAATTGAGGTCATAGGACAAACTCTAACATCAGAAACTGGATAGACAAGTGAATCACAGCTTACGGGAGCGGAAGCTACTGGAGACGAAGCCAGTAGGAACACTTATTCTGTAACTGACTAATTGCTGGAGGTTGAGCGTAGACTCCTGAGAATTAAAAACTCTTGGGAGCCTAGTCTTGGGGGACATCACCTACACTTTCAGGAGTTTACCTCCAGTAGTCTCACTAGGTTCTCACAATGAGAAGAGCACAGAAAAATCTCCTCATGCTTAGGTAGCGGGAGAAGAAAAGTAACCCCTTTGAAATAAACCCTGAGAGCTCTGTTCTCCATAACAAAAGCCTTCTCTCAAGAGAAACTACTTTGCTGGAGCCTAATCTGACCTTGGGGAAGGGTAGGTAATTAGACAACTACACCTCTCTAGCATTCCAGTCTCACATAAAGGAAAGGGAAAAGCAGCCAAAAAACTCTTCTGAAGATCACAACCCAAAGCCACAAACAAACTTAAAAAAAAAAAAGAAATGGACATTTCATCATAAGATTAGAGAATGTTTTCCCTCTATTATACCTTACCACAACATCAACAGCGTCCCAGTCTAATAACTGCAGATTATAGCTGAGAGAGATGGAAGACACAAGCTCTATTTAAGGAGTTTCTAGGGAAACACAAAGGCAATAGTAAAGACAAAAACAAGAATACTAGAGGAAATTAAAATCTCTGACACTGCTACAGCAAACATTAAACACAGCCTAACTTCTAGTCAGATAAACATAAAGCCTCATACTAAAGGCCCATTTACCTCAGCTCCTATTGTCCAATACATCATGTCCAACTTTCAACAATAAATCATAAAGTAGGCTAAAAGGCAATAAAATACACACTCTGAAGAGGCAAAGTAGGCTTTAGAACCAGACTCAGACACAGCAGAGATTTTGTAATTCTCAGGCCAGAAATTTTATTTATTTATTTATTTAGAGACAGGGTCTCACTCTGTTGTCTAGGCTGGTATACAGCGGCCTGATCACAGCTCACTGAAACTTTGGACTCCTGGGCTCAAGAAATCCTCCTGCCTCAGCCTCCAGAGTAGCAGGGACTACAGGCGCACACCACCATGCCAAGCTAATTTTTTAATTTTTTGTAGAGACGGGGTCTATGTTGTCCTGGCTGGTCTTAAACTCCTGGGCTCAAGAAATCCTCCTGCCTCAGCCTCCAGAGTAGCAGGGACTACAGGCGCACACCACCATGCCAAGCTAATTTTTTAATTTTTTGTAGAGACGGGGTCTATGTTGTCCTGGCTGGTCTTAAACTCCTGGCCTCAAGTGATCCTCCCACCTTAGCCTCCCAAAGTGCTGGAATTGTAATTCTGGCTGGGTGTGGTGGCATGAGCCACCACACCCAGCCAGAAATTTTAAATAATTATGATTAATATGGTAAGGGCTCTAATGGAAGCCAACAACATACAAAAATAGATAGGTAACTAGTTGATCACAACCAGTTACGGATTTCTTTGTTCCTTCTCCACTTCTACTACTTCACTTGACTAGACTTTAAAAAAAAATTTTTTTTTTTTGAGACAGAGTCTCACTGTGTTGTCTGGGCTAGAGTGCCGTGGCATCAGCCTAGCTCACAGAAACCTCAAACTCCTGGCCTCAAGCAATCCTCCTGCCTCAGCCTCCCGAGTAGCTGGGACTACAGGCATGCGCCACCATGCCCAGCTAATTTTTTCTATATATTTTTAGCTGTCCAAGTAATTT
>CAUYRT010068760.1:0-24612 GCA_963574885.1 Lepilemur ruficaudatus
CTTTATGCTTATAAACTCAACAACTTAGAAGAAATGAGCCATAGAAGAAGTCTCAAAAAATAATTTAAAAATACATAGAACTGAATGAAAGTGAACATATGGCATGAGAATATGTGGAATGCAGCTAAGGCAGTGCTGGGAGGGGACATCAAAAGCGGAGAAGGTCTCCTTTCTCAAATGAGGACAGGCCCCAGGAGAAAACCATAAACTAAAAAAATTCAACAGAGATGAAATGGATAACTTCTATAATCCTACAACTATTACAAAACTGAAATTTAAATTTGTAATTTAAAAGCTCCTGAACTAGAAGTCTCCAAGCCCAAGTAGTTTCACTGGAAAATTCTTCTAAACATTTAAAGAAGAAATAACACCAATTTTAAACAATCTCTTCCAAAAAATAGAAGAAACACTTCCCAACTCATTTAATGTAGGAGAGTATTATCTCATAAAACCAGACAAAGCCAGTACACAAAAAGGAAACCACAGAGGAATGTCTCTTATAAACTTCCCCAACTAATTATTTGCAAACCAATTCCAACAACATTACCAAGTGGGATTTATTCCAGCTATGTAACAGAATAGATTATCCCAAGAGACTAAAGAATAAAAAATAATGTCATCCTATTAATTAACCACTAGGAATGTTAGGCGTAGAGGGGAATTACCTCAGCTTGATAAAGAGCATCTATTAAATATACAACCAAGATCAGACTCATGGTGAGAGACCATTTACCTCCTGCCAATGTCAGGAACAAGGTAAACTTGCACTCTCAACACTGTACTGGAAGTTCCAGTCACTCTGATAAGGAAAGAAAATAAAGGCATACCAATTGGAAAGGAAGAAATAAATGGTCTCTACTTGCAGATGACATGATTGTCTACCTAGAAAATTCTAAGGAATCTACAAAAAAAATAAATAAATAAATCCAGAACTAAGAAATGAATTCAGCAATGTCAGAGGTTATACATCAACTCACAAAAATCAATCACATTTCTATCTACAGTAATAAATAAGTGGAAAACAAAATTTAAAATGCTGTACCATTTACAGTCACTCCAAAGAAAATGAAATAAGTATATACTTAAAAATGTGTATGATCTATATATAGAAAATTACAAATTGCTAATGGAAGAAATCAAAGACCTAAATAAATGTAGAGACATACTGTGTTCATAGATCGAAGAACTCGCCATAGCAAAAATGCCAGTTCTCCCCAAATTGATTTATAGGCTTTTTGTAGGCACAAGCAAGCTTATTATAAAATTTATATGGAAAGGCACAGGTGCTAGAATAAGTAAAATAAACTTAACAAACAAAAATAACGTAAGAAGAATCACTCTACCCAATATTAAGGCTCACAATATAGCCACGGTAATCAAAGCTGTGTGGTATTGGTGGAGGGCAGACACACAGGTCAACGGGCCAGAACAGATAACCCGGGAATGGGCCAACATAAATACGCTCAACTGATTTTTGACACAGGCACAAAAGCAACTTGATGGAAGCCATTTCAATAAATGATGAGAGTAACTGGATAACCATAGGGAAAAACAAATCACCTAAATCTCATACCTTATACAAAAATTAACTAAAAATGTATCATAGACTCATGTGAAACTGTAAGAATTTTAGAAAAAATATCTTTTACAAAAGATATTTTAGAAAAGAATATCTGGGATCTAGAATGAGGTAAAGAGCCCTTATACTTGGCAGAAAAGCACAATCCATAAAGGGGAAAATTGATAAGCTGAATCTCATCAAATTAAAAACCTCTTGCTCTATGAAACAATTGGAAATAAAATATTAAACAAGTGTAACAGTAAGATGCCATGTGAGGCAGTGATCTGAGGTCCTCGAATTTCTTGAGAGGAGGTTATTAATATTCATTAACTTTAGCTTTTTAAGCAAACAACTTACAATACAAAGACAAAGAAATAAAATTGTCATTTGTAGATATTATGATAGTATACATAGAAAACAAAAGGGTAAATCTTTAGGATTAATAAATAATTTTAGCAAATTACTGAATATAAGATCAATCTAGAAACAGCAATTACATTGCTATATATCTACAACAAACAAATTTTTAATGATACCATAGGCAAAACCATTAAAAACATAAATCCAAGGAATAAATCTAATAAAATATACACTAGAGCTCTACATAAAAACCACAATACTTATATAAATGTAGAGATACATTATGTTTTTGAATTAGAGGATTTAATATAGTAAAGATGTTAATTATCCCTACATTGATCTACAAATTCAACACCATCAATCACAGCCAAAATTGCAACAGGATTTATAGAGGGACTTGACACACTGCCATGGTTTGAGTGAGGATGTCCCTCCAAAATCCATGTCGAAACTCAATTCCCTGTTCATTGGTATTTAGATGTGTGGCCTTTGGGAGGCTTTGCCCTCATGAACAGGATTAGCACCCTTAGACAGGGCTGGGTGGAAGGGGGGCTCTCTCACCTTTCTACCCCTCCGATCACATCAGGACACAGAGTTCCTCTCCCCTGAGGATGCAGTGACAAAATTTTACCTTGGAAGCAGAGACCAGGCCCTCGCCAGACACTCATCCTGCCAGTGCCTTGATCTTGGACTTCCAAGCCTCCAGAACTGTGAGAAATAAACTTCTGTTCTTGATAATTTACCCAGTCTGTGATATTTTGTCATAGTGCTACAAATGGACTGAGACACATACTGATTGTAAAGGTTTTGAGAATGGAAATGAAATGGCCCTCTAATAGCTAAGCCATGTTTTAAGAAGACCTGTTTTACCAGATGTTAATACAAATCATTTCAAGCTGTATGACAGAGTGGTCCTGGTGCAAGGATAGACAGACAGACAGTGGAGCGGTGTGGAGAGCCCAGAATCAGACTCACGTGTACATGGCCGTTTGGTTTTATGACCACGTGGGCACTGTGTACCAGAGAACAAAGGATGGGGTTTTGTAAATGGTGCTGGGCCGATGGGATAGCCATGTGGGGGAATGCAGCTTGACTCCTGCTTCACACCAGGCAGAAACACCAGCTCCAGACAGACTGCAGATAAATATAGAATGATTTGGGGATAAGGAAAGAACTCTTAAACAGGATATAAGAAGCATTAACCATAAATGAAAAGATTTCTGAATTAGACTACATTAAAATTAAAAATATCTGTCTGTCAGAAGATACCACTGAGTCTGAAAAGTCACCCCATGAACTGGGAGGTTAAATTTACAATACATAGGAAGAGCAGAGTGCTTGTATCGTCTCAATGTGTCTGCTGTGGTGTGAATGTTTGTGTCCCTCTGATGTTCATGTGAGACTTAACCCCAGATCCCCAGCGCAACAGTAGCATGCGGCCACGCGGCCACGCACCCTCCGCCCTCCCACGTGGATGCGTGCTCTTACAAGGGGTGCGTGAGCTCGGTCTTCCACCTCTTCTGCTATTCAGGACACAGAGTGGGTCCCTTTGTGCCCTTCCTCTCTTCCACCGTGTGAGGATGCAGCAAGGAGATCCTCACCCACACTGAGTGCCGGTGCCTTGATCTGGGAGTTCCCAGTCTCCAGAACTTCAAGAAATAAATTTCTGTTCGTTATAAATTACTCAGTCTCAGACATTTTGTTATAGCAGCACAAATAGACTGAAACAATAGCCTACGATCAGTGAGAAACAAGTAAACCACAAGAAAAACAGGCTAGAAAAGCAAACAGGTACGTTAGCTGCTTTTCTGTTGTTTATCACAGAATACCTAACACTAGGTGATTTATAAAGAAACGGACTTTATTTCTTACAGTTACGGAAGCTGAGAAGTCCAAGATCAAGGGGCCGCATCTGGTGAGGACCTTCTTGCTGGTGGGGACTCTGCACAGAGTCCCGAGGTGCTGTGGGACAGCACCTGGTGAGGGGCAAGTATGCTATCGTGCTGGCTCGGGCCTCTCTTACTCTTCCCATAAAGCCACCAGTTCCCATGATAACTCATTAATCCATTCAGCCATGAATTAATTAATCCATTTATGAAGGCAGAGCCCTGATGATCCACTCACTTGTTTCCCTTTTTTTTTTTTTTTTCGTTTTGAGACAGGTCTAACCCTATAGCCCAGGCTACAGTGTAGTGGCATCATCATAACTCACAGCAGCCTCAAACTCCTGGGCTCAAGCAATGCTCCTGCCTCAGTCTCCCAAGTAAGTGGGACTATAGGTGTGCACCACCAGGCCTGGCTAATTTTTTTTATTTTTTGTAGAGATGGGATCTTGCTATGTACTGTTCTCGAACTCCTGGCCTCAAGTGATCCTCCTGCCTCAGCTTCCAAAAGTGCTGGGATTATAGGTGTGAGCCACTGCATCCAGCTCCAATCACCTCTTAAAAGCTCTCAATACTGCCACATTGGGTATTAAACTTCAACATGAGTTTTGGAGGGGACATTCAAACCACAGCAACAGGGAATTCATACAAAAGGATATGCAAATGGCCAATACACACATGCAAAATAGAAATTCATATCTCTTTGAACCACCATTATATATCCATCACAATGGCTAAAATTTAAAAGACTGACAACAGTAAATGTTGACAAGGCTGGGGAGCAAGGGGTAGGTACTCACACACCGCTGGTGAGAGGGCATATTGTACAAATATTTTGGAAAACAGTCGGCATCATGGACTGAAGTTTAATATAAGCATATCCTATGGCCCAGAAATCCAACTCCTAGATATATAACCAACATAAATGTGTGGACATGGACCTCAAGAATCACATACAAGGGTGGTCACAGAATCCTTATTCACAAAATCCAAAAACTAGAAATAGGCCAGATATCCACCACAGTAAGATGGTTATATGGTGACATATTCATTCAGTGGAATATCGTGTGACTGAAAATGAATAAATTACAGCCACGTACAACAATATAGATGAATCTCACACATGAAATATTGAGGGCAAGAAGTGAGACACACCATTAATCATACTGTATAACTGATTACAACTCCACATTGATAAAACAACACACACCAGCACGTGAGGGATGCCACCAGAAGGCACATCTATGGGAAGTTATAATCTTCAGTGTTATCTATTAGGAAAGGCTATTCAGGGCCCAAATGAAGATAGTTAATAAAAATAAAATAATAAACTTGTAGATTGAAGGAAACAAAATTAGAGCAAAAATTAATAAAATAGATGTAAAGACAAAATAGAAAGAGTCAACAAAATCAAAATGGTGGTTCTTTGAAAATACTAATAGAAATAAACCAATCTCTGGAACAACTGACTAAGAAAATGAAGAAAGAGACAGCACAGCATAGGTGAAACCAGAAGACTGTAGTTTTAAACATAACATTTTTAAATCATTATAGAACATTATGATGCCAATACATCTGAAAACTGACAAAATAGATAGTAACCTGAAGAGATCAAACATTTTAAAATGTCTCAAAAAGAAATAGAAATCCCAAAATGCTTAGGAACCTTAAGAGAATTGAGCTGGGGTTTAAAATCTGCTCACAGAACCAGCGACGAGGAATCAGGCCCAGAGGGCGGTGCCCTCTGTCTTGGGACAGTCCTGGGCCCAGACAAGCCGCCCAGCTTGCAGCCGTGGGGACACACCCCCACTCACACCGGGCGGCTGGTGCAGCCTCGATGGCTGGGGCCCCCTTGTCCTTGTCCTCTACACTGGCTGTGGGGCTGGCCTGGTACAGGGACCCAACCTGCCCAACAAGTCCTGGCCCTCCAGGGCAGGCCAGAGGCCCCCTCAGGCCCCACTCCCACAAGGCCCATCTGACAGCTGGGAGCCAGCATCCGCCTCCCACAGGGCACCTGAACTGTAGCTTTCCCAGCTCATCAGCCTCACCAAAGTCCTGGGCTAACCTTGCAAGAAAGATGTCTGGAAAGAGCCCCACCTGGCAGGGATGTGTCCCTGATGGGCAGTACGTATGCCCTCTGCCCTCTGTCCAGGGTAAGAATTGGTGTCAAGTTGGTCCTCAGCAAGGGACAGGCACTGCAGGCTTCCTGGCAGAGAGAACTTGAAGCTAATCTTATTTTTAATTGACAAATAATAATTGTATATAATTATGGCACACAATGTGATGCTTTGATATGTTTTTTTCAATATGGAATGATTAAATCAAGCTAATTATCAACCTATTCCTGCATCTACTGTTGAAGGAGAAGCTGAAGGTTGGCGGTGAGTGGGGACAGGCACCCTTGGCACAGGACTGCTAGTGGGACATGAAGTCATGTGGTGCCTGGTCCTTTGAAGGCAGAAGCATCTGGTGTGGTGCTGGGTGACTGAGCATGTCTCACCTGTAGGCTTGGTCTGGATTGGACACATTGGGGCACCCTGAAGACCTCTGCTTGGAGACCCCTGTGTGAGATCTCTGCCTGGAGACCTCTGTGTGAAATCTCTGTGAGAGATCTCTGTGTGAGACTTCTGTGTGAGATCCCTGTGTGGAGACCTCTGTGTGGAGATCTCTGTGTGGAGACCTCTGTGTGAGATCTCTGTGTGAGAGCTCTGTGTGGAGACCTCTGCATGGAGACCTCTGCGTGGAGATCTCTGTGTGAGATCTCTGCATGGAGACCTCTGTGTGAGATCTCTGTGTGGAGACCTCTGTGTGAGATCCCTGTGTGGAGACCTCTGTGTGAGATCTCTGTGTGGAGACCTCTGTGTGAGATCCCTGTGTGGAGACCTCTGCATGGAGACCTCTGCGTGGAGACCTCTGTGCGAAGAGGCAGAGGGGGAGGCCAGGAGAGCCCAGCCCCTGCATAGGCAGGGCTGGCAGAGGGGCCTTGAACTCAGGCCCCCAGACACCTTGCTCTAGGTCTGTGCTCTGACAGACCCGCTGGTGTCGAGGGCGGAGAGGGCGCTGGCAGGTGTGGGCTCATCCTGCGCTCCTCCCTCCAGGCACCCGAGAGCCTCTCCTGCTCCGCCCTCCCCAGTCCTCAGGGCACCCAGCTCTTGGGCCTCCATGGGGTCCCTGAAGCCAGATGAGCTTGCCAGTCTTCTGGCTCCGCTGTGCCTGGGCACAGCAACCACCCGCAGCCACTCTGCCCCCACTCAAGCCTCTCCCTGCCCCTGCAAAAGCAGGCGCCCTGTGACTTCCCCACTCGACCCTGCACATACAGCTCATCTTAATCAAAACCTGGCTGTCACCTGGCACACCATTGCCCTGAGCTGCCACCTCCCTTCCCCAAGCCTCTCGTTCCCCTAAACCCCAGCTCTGTCCTGTGGAAAGAAGGAACCCACCACCTTCCAGCCTCATGGGGTTTGGGTGGTCTCTCCCTATGCGTGCCACACCCCACAGTAATCCAGGGCGTTGGCATTGATGCCCTTGGCTCCACCGTGAGTCTTGCCAAATCCTGGAGGAGCCAGATGCCTGGCTGGGTGGCCCATCGTACACAGCAGCCGCCTGCTCTCAAATAGTAAGTTCAGCACCGCTGCCCCCACGGCCTCCCTGGCTCTGCCCCTCCCCTCACTCGCCCTCTTGTGCCTTCAGCCTCTTCCCCCAGCTATTTCTGTGAGTCTTTCCCTAACATCTGGTGTTGTGAACACAGAGCTCATCAATTCTCTTCCTATCTTGTTCTCTAACATAGCACTTAAGATTATAAATTTCCCTCTAGTGCCGTTTTACCTGCATCCCAAGGGAGTCAATATGCACTGCTTCTGTTTTTGTCTGGTTTATGTCTTTTATATTTTCCATGATCATCTTTCCTTTGGCCTATGAGTTACTGTGTCTTCCAGATGTATTCGGGCTTGGAGCCCATCTTTCTGTGATTGACTTCTAACATTATTGCCTTGTGATTAGACAGCATGTACAGTTTATCGTCTTTGGCATTTGGTGAAGCTTCCTTTGTGGTCACCTACATGGTCAATATTGTAAATGTTCCGTCTATCTGTGCTGGGAAAAAGTGAATGCCCAACACATTGGGTGTGGGATTCTGCATCTGCCCAATAGCTCAAACTTAAGCTGCGTATTACAAATCTCTTTATTTTCATGATTTTGTTTTGCTTGATGCCACTTTCTGAGGTGTGTTAAAAGCCCCTACCATGATGGTGGACGTGTCGATGCCTCCTGGGTGTGCCACTGTCACTCTGAGGCTAGTTGAGCACTGCGCTGTCTTCCTGGTGTGCTGTCTCCTGGCCGGGCTGCTGCCCTGCTTCCCCACCCCTCACCCGCACTGCCTCCTGCCTTGACGACTGGTCCCTACACCCACTTCCTTTCCATTAGCATTTCGTACCACATAGCTTGCTTTTCAAAAACCCAGCCTGAGAATCTGTGTTTTGAATATGTGATTTTAATCTCAATACATTTTGCTGTCTTAGTGAAATATTTGGAATGGCCTTTACCATCTTATTAGGTCATTAAATATGAAATGTCTGATTTTGAATCAAAAGTTTAGTTTAGTACATTTCAAACAGGAAGCAAAACAATTGAAGTATGTGCCTGAACTATCGACACAGTTTTGCCATCTTAACAGTATCTTATGCCAGCAGCGAAAGGTGTTTTCCAAAGCCTGTTGAGAACTGAATATTTTTCCTTGGAAGAAGTGGTAGTCAGTTGGTGCAGGGTCTGGTGAATACGGTGGATGACAGAGAATTTCCAAGTCCAGCCTCTGTAGTTTGAGCAGCATTGTTTGTGTGACATGTGGTCAAGTGTAGTCTTGCAAGAGGATTGGCCTGTTTATATCGACCAATCTCAGGTGCTCAATCGCAAGCGTCCTCATCATTTTGTCCAATTGGTTGCAGTAGACATCCGCTGTAGTCGACTGACCAGGTTTCAGGAAGCTGTAGTGGATAATACCAGCGCTGGACCACCAAACAGACACCATTAGCTTTTTTTGATGAATATTTAGTTTTGGACTGTGGTTCGGCACTTCACCTTCATCTAACCATTGTGCCAAATGCTTGTGATTGTCAAAAAGAAGCCATTTTTCATAACATGTAATGATATGGTGTAAAAAAAGTTCCCCTTTATGTCATGACTACAAAGAAAGGCAAGCTTCAAGACGATTTCTCTTCTGACACTTATTTAATTCATACGATACCCCTCTATCCAACTTCTTTACCTTGCCAATTTGTTTTAAACTGTCCCATATTGTTGGAATAGTGATGTCAAACCTTGCCGCTAATTCATACATAGGTTGAGATGGATTCACTTCCACTACAGCTCTCAGCTCATCATTATCACCTTGGTCTCAGGTCGCCCATGTGGCTCATTTTCAAGATTAAAATCACCATAATGGAACTTCTCAAACCATCCATGAACTGTGCGTTCATTAGCCACATCCTTCCCAAACACTTCCTTGATGTCTCGCGCTATCTGTGCTGCTCCAGTTCCACAACGGAACTCATGTTAAAAAATAACACAAACTTTTGACTTATCCATGGTTTCACAAAAATTGCTCTTAAAAAATTTTGAAAGATAATCACAAGCCAAAATATGTGTTTGAAAGACTGAGGATGCATCTTCACAATTAACATAAAACAAGAAGTGTCATACTGAAATGTCAGAGATATCAACTGTCAAACTTAGCAGATAAGGGAACCGGACACTTCATACTTAACAACCTTAATACTTCCATATCTACCATTTTTGTCTTGGACCCTAGTAGGTTGCATTTTCTTACTCCCTTTCCCTCCTTTGTGTAGCTAGAGGTGATGAAACCTCTCCCTTTTAATTAATTGTGTGTAGTGGCTTTCAGGCACACAAAGCCTAGCACTCCTCAGCTGGTGGGCATCTCCCCCATCTGCTCTGAGGGTCCTGCTTCAGTCCCCATGACTGTGGAGTTGGTGTGACCCCTTCCACCAAGTCCCTGTCCTCTTCCTCACACACCCTGCCCCAGCAGCCTCCTCATGCACGTGGTACCTTTCCAGGCCTTGTGCCACTTACAGTTGACCCTTGACCGACACAGGTGTGACTGTGTGGGTGCACTCACACCCACTTTTTCTTCCGCCTCTGCCACCCCGGGGACAGCAAGACCAACCCCTCCTCCTCCTCCTCCTACTCAATGTGAAAACGAGGATGAAGACCGCTGTGAAGATCCAATTCGCTAAATGAATAGTAAGGGTATTTTCTCTTCCTTATGATTTTAATAACATTTTCTTTCTTGTAGCTTATTTCATTGTAAGAATACAGTATTTCATACATCTAACATACAAAATACATGTTAATTGAATGTTTATATTATCGTAAGGCTTCTGAAAATAACAACAGGCTATCTGTAGTTACATTTTGGGGGAGTCAAAAGTTATACACAGATATTTGACTGTGAAGCGGTTGGCACCCCTAGCCCCCCAAGTTGTCCAAGAGTAGATTCTATTTACATGTATTTGTAGATAAGAAAAATACAAAGCATAGCTTACACGGGCTTTTGTGCACATTGATGGTACACTGAGCTATGGTTCCATTCGGATGCTTGTCCTTCTTTAGCTGCGCCCCCTTCACTCCTGCCTGTGCTCCCCGCAGCCCGGTGGCTTCATCTTCCAGCTGCTGTGGGGACTGGAGAAGTTTGAGATCAGACCCAGTCTTGTTTCTCAGCAACTGTCTTCCCTCTGGAATAGCTTTTCTGGTGTGTGTGTTTGGCGCTCTGTGAATACTTCGACCCAAAGTCTTATCTTTCTTTACTTCCTGGAAATTCTCTGCCAGCCTCTCTTCAAATACGTCCCCCTGCCCAGGACTCTCTCCTCTGCTGCCAGGACTACTGGGCAAGGGGCAGGGACCGCCCTGTTCCACCTCCCATCTTCCCGCTCCCGACCCCTTCCTGATGCTTGCTGGAGGGTCCCTCAGTGAAATCTCCCAGCCTGTTCTGACAATTATATTTAGTTATAATTATATTTATAAATTCTATGATATTTTTCAATGATGCTCTTCACACCCCACATCACTTGCTCGTCGTCATAACTGCTTCTGTTGAGCTCGCGTTCCCCACGTGCTCCTCGAGGGGACTGAGGTTCAGCCCAGTGGATTCGGCTTTCCCAAGCTTAACTGATCTCAGAACCACTTCTCACGTGACACCTGAGAATACACCCACCTCATGCCCTGAGGAACCCAACTGGAGAACCACCAGCCACATCACTGTCCCTCACTGGTCCACACAGGTCACCTCGTGAAGCACTGAACTGGCGAACTTGAAGGACACCGTCCATACTCTGACCCCTCCATGGCCCAGATGGCCACTCTACCCCATACCCTCTCTGCCCTCCTTCCTGAGCCCCTCCTGCCTGAGCATCCCCATGGGACCCTTCACTTTTGATGGGTGACTCAATGGGGACCCTCCAATCATGCTGCCTCCAGCCTAGGCCACGTCCAGCCACCGTCACCACCTCCTGTCCCCTGGGTCCAGGCTGGAGGAACAGCTCCCCACACACACCTGAGCTGAGGCAGGGCACTTGCCTCACCCAACACCTGTTCACCTCCAAGGCCCTGATCCTGCCCCTCCACGCCCTTCCCTGGGGCCCACCCCCTGGCAGACCTAACTGTGCCTCTGCACCTCTAGGCAGCAGACCCCGCCTCCCCCGCCCACAGCCTGAGGATCCTCAGGAAGCACAGCCTGCCGCAGTCCCTGCACTCAGCCTTTCTGCAGCTCCACAGCACCCCCAGGGCCAAGCCCAAGCTCCTGCCTGCCTGTCACCTCCTGGCCTCTCCTCCGAGACACACACCTGCTGGGGACCAGCCTTTCCCTCTACGCTGGAAGGGAGCACTTTCCTAGGACATCCCCATGGAGGGATGAGCCGGCCCTGGTCTCTGCTAATCGTCACCTTGGCCTGGATGGCCCTATCCCCAATTCCTACTCCAGGAATCACTTGGGGGAACCTGCCGGGCCCTACTGGGCAGGGGAAGGGCAGGAGCTGCCCTAGGAGCCTCCCTGGGGCCTGAGGCTGAGCACAGCCAGGAGCAGGGTAGCCCCACATGATGTCCACTCGGGTGGCCACAGGGGGCACTCAAACTCCCACTGGCCAAGGCCATGATCGCCCACCAGGCAGCCAGGAGTGAAGCTTCAGTGAAGCTTCAGCTTCAGTGAAGCTGACACTCCTGGCTGCTGGGTGCCAGGCAGGCCTCAGGTGACCAGTGGAGACCAGATGAAGGGGCACAGGACACTGGCCATGCCTGGCATGGGAGACCAGGGAGGAGGCTGGTGTCATCTCGCAGAGAGGAGATGGAAAGGCACTCCAGAGGGGTGGGCCGGGGCAGGGTGATCCAGGGTCCTCAGTGTCCACAGGCCATGTGGCCCTGCCGTGTGTGGTCTCTGCCTCCTGTAAGATGGGAACGAGACTGGAGATGAGTCTAGCAGCCCAGCCCAGCCCCGGCTGCCCTGCCCTCCGAGGCTTCCTGGCAGGGTCTGGCGCCTCTCCACCCCTCTTGTTTTCCACGGACTGGCTGAGCTCTTCCCCCAGGTCCCCCTCTGCAGGGAGGCGTGTGGCACCAGAGGGCTGTGGCCCGGCCCAGGCACCTGTGCGGGCAGTGCCCTGCCTGCCTCGGGAGCACCCAGCCCAGCCAGCCACGGGCCTGCAGTGGCCTCTGAGCTGCTTTCCTCACTGGCCGCTTGAGGCCCACCTGCGCCAAGAACACGAGCACCTCCAGGCCTGAGACAGGCAGTGGGTCCACGCCGGTCCCCGTGCCAGGGCCCCACTGGAGCCACACAGCCAGAGTCTGATGAACAAAAGGGGGTGAGTAACACTATTTGATTCCAACAAAGACATTTTGCCTGTTTGGTGTTTTTGTTTTTCACTACCGGCTGGGCCGTGTCAGTCACCTTCACATCTGTGTCAGGTTCTCCAGGCAGCCGAGGTAGGAGGCGCTCGCGTGCTTCACAGACTTGCCGAGGACTGGCTCCCACAGAGTGCAGGCTGGGAAGTCCCGTAGTCCGCAGGTGGGAGACCGGGGCAGGGAGTGCTGTGGTTCCAGCCTGAGCCCAAAGACCTGAGAACCACGGCTGCCGATGACATAAATCCCTATCTGTGTCCCAGCTCCATGGGGGGGGGGGCAGGGAAAGAATCCTCTGCTCCTCTGCCTACGTGTCCTGCCCAGGCACTCAGCAGACCGGGTGATGCTGCCCACGTGGGGGTCTGCTTTACTCTGCCCAGCCACATGCCAGTCTCATGCAGAAACACCCCACAGACATGCTGGAAGAATGCTCAATCTGGGCACCTGGCAGCCCAGTCAAGTGGACACATACATTAACCACCATAGCATCCCAGCCAAACCTCACGGCTGATGCCTGGTCTCATGCCCATGGACCAGCTGGCCGTCCTGCCTAGACAGGCTGCCCAGTGACCACAAGGGCCCTACACACCAATCTAAACATGCTCCCAGCTCACACGACCCTAAGAGTTGAGGAGGGTCAGCCATACAGCTGACTAGTGGGACCTGGGATGTGAACTCAGACCCAGCCGGCTTCAAAGCCAAAGCTCCAACCACTCTCCGCTGACTCCCAAGCAATGTGCCAGCCCAGGGCGCTTCACAGCCCCCATCACTGCCGACGCGAACGAGGACTGCATCATGCCAGGCGCTGTACAGCGAGAGACACAGACCACACACTCCCAGGATACTTGAGCCAGCCTTCCAGCGTCCAGTAGCTAGGGGTTTATGTTTAGTTACATGCTTATTTATCTGAATGAATTTGTGGCAGTTCACAATATAACACAAGTATAAGAAAACAGAAACCATCACGGCTAGACAGCAGCTGTGTTTATGTAACCGCATCGCACCGCACCTACCCGCAGGCATGCAAGTGTGCACCGCACGTACCCGCAGGCACGCGAGTGTGCACCACACGCGCCCACACAGGTCTGCCCAGCCTTCTGACAGAAATGGTGCGGGCAAGGCCTTCTGAACAGCTGGGAAAGTGGCCAACTGCCTCCGACTTGCTTTGCATTTGGAAAACGTATTTGATGGGAAGGCCTAGGGAAAGCAAATAGCAGTATGAGGCTTCAATGATTTCTTAAGGACATGCTTCTAAGTGATTTAATCCCTTCCTGAGACATTTCCATGAATTGATGACCTTTGCTTTTCCTTTTTCTTGTCTGATGAGCAATGGCTTTTCTGACAGGCCAGTAAATTTCTCCCATTGCTTCTGCTAAGAAAATTTGTTTTTAAAAGATGATGAGGGGAAAGTGCTTCACTGCAAAGCACTCTGCACCCACCCCTCCCCCACTACAGTGGCAGGAAGGAGGAGCTGGTGGCAGCACTCCAGGGATGAGCCCAGTCGCCTTAAATTAAAACAAATGCTGTCAGCTTCCCAAGGGTGACTCAGGCACAAAGGAGTCTGGAGACAAGGGGACAGACAGCTGGCTGCCCTTCCAAGCTGCACAATGATGTGGCCATGCATGGAGCCTTTCTGGCCTGCCACCCCACTCAAAGTGCCCCAAATCGCCACACTCACATCTGAAGAGGGCAAGGAGATTCCAGAGGGATGAGAAGGGAACCTCATTCTGCCTCCCAGAGCCAGGGCTCCAGCCATGCAACACAGGCATTCCGACTGTGCATTTCTATGGGCCTGGCATATAGCAAGCCTGTGCCTGCCAGGACACCTCTACCTTGAAGTCCTCCCAGATGCACTGTCAGGAAGTGTGCAGAGGCCTGGGGACTGACTGAAGCAGCCAGCAAGGGTGCAGGATCAGAAGGACCGAGACAGGCGAGGAAGGTACCCCAGGGGGAATGTTCAGTGGGCAGGGGACTGGGCAGACGCTGGGTGAGGGGTCTGGAGAGTCAGGAGGAGCCGCGGTGCCCACACCTGCCCTCCCACTAGTGCACTCTGCTCCAGGCCCGCGCCCTGCCGGCCACGTGGGCGCTGAGTGACCAGCCACCGGAGAGGAGCGGAGCCCGCGCCCCGGCGTCTCGGCCTCTTGGTGCGGACACCTCTCCGAGAGCCGAGCCGGCGGCCAGGACTCACGGCCCTGTGGGGTTCGCGCAGCCACCACGGCCCGGGGCGGGGCCCTGGGTGCGTGCAGCACAGGCGCAGACGCGGGCACCGCGCGGGCTCCTGCGCCGCGGAGTCGGGCCCGGTTGCGAACAGTCTGCGTTTCTCAGAGGAAAAAAACTAAAATGAAGTAAGAAGGAAACAGGCTAGAAAGATAGTTGTTATCCAATATGACAGGCCGATAGCTAATATCATTATACATTGAAAATTCCCTGCGATTTTACTGAATTCATCAAGCTTTGGCCTGATGCAGGTGTGACGGGTAGGAATGAAACACAAACAGCCGAGGAACCAAGACAACAGCAACAAAAAGCCGGTGAGCTGCTCCAGCGCCGCAGCGGCACAGAAATCCAGGCAGGGAAGGTGCAGTTTTAAATCGGGGGTCGGGGTGCAGGAGCCTAGGCAGGCCTGCAGGTCGGGCCCTCGGAGCGGCCTCCACACTCGCTCGCTGCCATGTGGAGACCGAAAAGGGAAGGCCGTGCGCACTGGCAGGCTTGCTGCAGGGTGTCTTCATCAGCAAAAGAAAAAACAAGTAGGAACAATCTGAATGAATCCGAGCACGAGCGAGCAAGGGGACTGAGACACAAGCAATTGTCAAGCCTCCTCCTGGCACAGGTTCGTGAGCAGCGCACTCTCACGGACAAAGGCACGCCAGTGATGCCCGAGGGACAGGCCAACGTGGCCAAAAAGCACAGAAGCAGAGGCTGCTGAGTGAGGCTGTGCACTGGCTTCCCCCAGCGCAGGGGCTGCATCGAGTGTGCTCTTTGGCACACGCTTCCTTGTCACCGCCCTCAGAGGCAGGATACTCCTCTTCCCTCCCCTCCCACACAGCATAACCGGCATCCGTGGCAGAGAGCCCTGTCCCATCCCATTGTCTTTCGCTCACTCTGTAATGCCTGACCTCCTTCCTAAAAGGGTGTTCAGCTGTTGGCAACAGTGGGAAGAATGCACGAAAATTAAACAAGGCTCACGTGATAAAGAAGGGAGGGAGACCAGGGGCTGTATGAAGGAACAGCCCAAGGAAGGTAGGTCTGAAGTTGAGCATAAAACTTGGCACTGAGCTTCCTGGAAGCCAAAGGAAAAAGGATAATGCTAACCCTCATTAACCAGGACAAGCAGCCATTTTTGTTTGTGGGGAAAGACTTGTGTCTTCCTAACCCTACTCCAAGAGACATGTTGTCAAGTGTTTGCTCATGTAAAGGTCCTGAAGACATCTGAGGGTCTCTAGTGGGCTCTCCCAGCTAAAGAAGAATGTAGAAACATTCTTCATGTGACCTGATCTCACCCAAACGCCATGACAATGCTGTGTTAAGCTCTGGTTCTCTAACACATTTCTGTGGATGACTTCATAATGTAATCAAGGCAGATCACCTTCGGAACTATTCCAAATGTGGACATTATCAGAAGTGGGTGGCAGTCATGGCCACAGCCCCTGGTTCCCTGACACCGCCTTGGTCTTCATCCCAGGACGAGCACGAACATGCGGGAGGTGCAGAATGACAGCAGCTGCAAGCAGTGCTCTGGCTCCTTGGCCAGGGGTGTGGGGCCAGAGCGGGGGGTGCCTGCCACTCACTCTGAGGTCCTGGTTGCTACTAGGGCACAAAAGACCTTGCTGTCACGTGGCCAAGGACTCAGGCAGGCAGCAGAAAGGAGGGTTGTCAGCCCTGGAAGCTGTCTCTGGGAGCTGTCAGCTGCAGCAGTGGCATAATGTGGGACTGGCTTTATGCCCTGTACTGACACCTCTGTCCTCTCACAGCTCGGCCCATGGACAGGGTGCCCAAATTATCTCTGTCACCTGGGACAGGTTGCCTGGGACAGGTCACTGGGGTCACATGGGGCACCTAGGACGGGTCACCTGAACCTCCTGCAGCCCCGTTTCCTTACCCAGGGTGATGGAGCAGAAGCAGCAAGATCGTGTTAGGGATTGGATGGCACAGAGGCTCCTGGCTCGCAGCAGCCCACTGTGGTAGGGGTGCTTCTTTCTATTCCAATTGCCTGGCTTACATTTTAACCACAGAGACAGCAAACATCCCACCTCTTCTTCCAGCCTGGGCTCTCCAAAGCTTCAGGTAGGAAACTGAGAGAAGTTGTGTGGGGGGTCTAGAAGGAGGAGCAGGTGGGTGGAAATCAGTGATGGCCTGGCCATGCCAGCATCACCATGCTGGCCATTGTCCCTCAAGTTTTCCGAAGCCCCTGCTACATTCTCCAGCAACTGCTCTGCGTGGTTGGCTGGTGGGGATGTGGGGCAGGTTGTGGGTCATTCTGCTGAAGCCAGGGCAATGGCATCTGTCCCGGGACCTCAGCCTAGAGCCCAGGCTCCTGGAAGTCCCACGGGAGACAGCTGACATTCCTGGGCATCTCCTTTCTGTCCACTCAGCTCACAGAAACCTTGAGGGGGAAACGCCTCATCTCCCGGCTGCCTAAAAGGCCTATCCCTGCATTTTCAAACTTCCTGAAGCTGAGTCCCCCCTGAGGTCGGGCCTGGGTGGGGTTGGGGGAGGAGCGGTGTCACCCCAGCTCCCCTGTATCTGTTTCCTGGAATGTTGTCTGGCCTGGCCCGTCCCCTCCCACCCGACCCCTAGTGTCTGTTGACAGTGCGCTCTGGGCAATCTAGGGAGAGGCCTCTGGGGACAGCACAGCTCGTAGGTTCTGATGGCAGCTTATCACCCTAACGGAGAGAGTTTCTGGACTTTCCCCAAATTGCCTCTCTTCTTAAAATTTTCAATTAACAGTCTAATCTTGATGGAAAATGGCCACTTTCTGGAGTATTCTCCTTGTTGCTGAGTGTTTTTTCTAAACAGAGGAAGGCCCTTGATAATTCTGCATAAAAGCAGAGCCAAGGAGCTTTCCCCAACAAGGGAGGAGGGCCGACCAGCAAGCCCCTCTAGCTCCGGCTCCTCCTGTCAGAACTCGCCACCCAGCCGGTCGGTGGAGGGTCTCTTGGGCCCTTCCAGCCTGGAGAGAAGCGAGGAGCCAGGCCTGGCTGCCAGCAAAGCAGCTGAAGTCTTGAGAAAACTTCCTGATTGCATTAACGAGGTCGCACCACCAGGACATAATCAAATCTCCCATTGCATGTGGTTTCCGGAAGGGCTGCTGCTTGCACGTGGCAGATCTAGGGCAACCAGGGACAGACACAGCGGAAGGAGGGAAGTCCTGTGGTTGGACCACAGGAAGGAGGTCGGAGGAGCCTCGGTCCGCCCCATCTGGGCTTGGTGGTGCCATCCGCCTGGGCAGGAACCAGCCTTTGCTAGCAGTCATGTAAAATGCCTGCAACACATCCTGGGGCAGCAGCTCCAGGTCATGGGCCTTCCTGATTTTATAGATCAGCAGGCTGCCTAGACGAGGCTGCAGGGACAGCATGTCTGAGCTTGCCCTGTCACCCAGCACCACAGGCCCCAGGCACCCTGCCCAGAAGCCGGCTCTGGTTCCAGCTCTGCCTTCCTAGTTCCAGCTGGTCTGCACTGTAGCTGACTAGGACAGTGGCTTTGAGACTATAGAAACCCCCACAAGGAGCTTGCATGGAGCAGGTGTGTGGATGGGTCTGTAGGCCAGGTCGACATTGGCTCTGCCACTTCCCAGCTAAGGGACTGTGGGGCATCTGCTTATCCTTGGGAGGGCTCATCTGTGAAATGGGAATGATAATAGGGTTGTTTTGAAGTACAATCTAAGAAAATCACGAAAAGCACTAAACACACAGCCCAGCACAAGAAAGCACCAGTAGCTGACAGCAGCCACGGCTGGGCTCGTTCTTGGAGGAGCAGACAGGCGGTTCCTGCCGGCGCAATGCCAGGTAGGAGGGAAACTGCTTTGCAGTCCCAGCACCTCAAGGCATAACTCCTACTAACCCAGCCCAGGAAAGACCAAGGGAGGTGCCATTGCAGCGTCCCGCAGCAATGTCCCCTGGTTTCTCCTCTAAGAATACTTTCTATGAAAGTTGCCAAGGAAGCTAACTCTGTGCTCCTAATGTACTGACCACAGAGGCAAAACATATGCGTAAGAGTCTCTCAATAGGTTTTGTTGAACAAATGTACAAGCACAGGGCTGCACCAGGATACCCAGACACAGAGCAGCTCAGTCACCTCCGAGGCGCTGGGGGCAGGCCTTGCTCCTCGCCTGGGCCCCGCCCAGTCACGCACTTCTCCACTCCTGCTCTGAGACTCCGGGAGTCCTTCACTGACCTGGCAGCTTACTCTCTTGGCCTCTGGCTCCTGCGTGTCCTGCTCACCCTGACACCACAGGGAGGGCTCAGCTGTGGAGCCTGAGAATGGCCCCAGCCCACCCATGGCGCCCTGTGCCCCCACGTCTGCATCCCCACCTGCACAATGAGGTCACCTCACTCTGGACTCACTGAGGGGCCCTGAGGACACAAGAGCTGGACCTGCATCGGGGCCTGGCATACACTAGGTGCCCACAATGCTCCGTGACTAAGGAGAGCTTCACTTCTTCTAAGAGGGAAGGAAAGAAAAGAAAGGCCCAAGCGGGCTAGAAATTATGGCTTTTGAGTGAGGCCTTGAAGGGCGGGCCAGGATGGGCAAGCCAGCCGGGGGAGAGAGGACTCAGGGACAGAGATCAGTGCACGTGTGCGTGTGCGTGTACGTGTGCCAACGGGCTGGCCAGGGGCTCTGAGTGCACTTTGGGGCTCACAGAACAAGGTCTCTCTAGGACTCACCAAGTCTAAAATCACAGGACGGACGGCCCTGAACAAACCCTCACCACGCCCTGGGCGTGGGCCAGGCTCCATGGAGAAGGTGGCGGCAGGGCCCATCTTCCCAGAGCTGGAGCCTGGACAGCTCAGGACCTCCAGGCCCACGGGGCCAGTCGCACCCCCTGGATGCACCAAGGAGGCTTCTGGTGGCTTCTTTAAGATCTGAGGGGGAAGTGGGCTGCGGGCAAGGGCTGGGGGAGGAGGAGGACAGTCGCACGACATCCTTGGTCCTGCGTAGCCTCTGCCAGCTCCAGTGGCGCTTCTGCTGACCGGCAACAACAGCGTGGCTACCCCCAGCGTGAGGCCCGAGAGGAATCCACGTGGAAGTTCCCCAACTAATGCAGTGAGGACAGCGAGGGAGCTTCAGCTGGAGGAGAGGCGGGCAGAGTGGCGGGAGCTGTGGAGGATGTCCAGGACGCTGGCCGTGTGGTCAGGGGCAGCTGCAGCAAAGGCAGTGCCAGGTCTGAGTGCTGAGATCCTGAGTGGGTAAGTCACCATCGCGCAGAAGCCAACCTTTCCATGACTACGACTTTGGAAAGCCATACGGGCCTGAGGAAGTGCGCGGAGGGACCGCCCAGCCCGAGGGGCCTCAGGCCACAGTGCCGGGCAGGTGGAGTTCCACCCTGCCCTCCCCGCCCCGCCCCCTTTCCGCCCTCCACCTTCTCCCCACTCCTGCTTCCCCATTGCCCCACATTAACCACCTGCTCACAAGCCTTTTCTGTTTGTTTTGGGTTTTTTCTCCTGTACATTTAAAGTTTTAGCCCATGTGAAATTAATTTTAAGGCGTAGTGTGAGGATGACTTCATGTGTTTTCAATGGAGTAACTAGTCCCAGTCCTGCCGGTGGAATAACGTCTGACTCCTGCTTCTGAAGCACCACTGTTGTCATGCTCCCACTTGTCCAGACCCACCGCCCCCTTCCGGGGCGCAGCGTGCAGCGGCCTCCTTCCCAAGGGACAGCCTCGCCTGGGACCGCTGCTCTCTCGGCGGCCTGGGTCTTTCTTGATGCCTCCAGATCCTCCTCGGTTCTCTGACCACTGTCTTCTCGACCATGCTCTGTCCACCTCCTGAGGGTAGGATTGCCCTTGCCCAGCCCCCCGCACCCCTTTCCTTACTATAAACAGGCTCCCCTACCCCCACACCCCTGAAACCTGACCCCCAGGATGCATCTGGAGCAATGCTTCTCCCCTGGCCAACAAACGCCCGGGCCGACTGCTCTCCCAGCACCTCCCCTTCACTCCTGCACTGCACCTCCAGGGGCCTCAACACACGTGTAAGCACACACACACAAACACTTGCACACATGTACACACACGCACACAAATGCATGTGCAGACTCACAGACACATGCAAACATGCACACCCAGACATGTGCACACACAGATGTGTACATGTAAACACACGTGCACACTTTCACATGCATGTACATATATATATGCACACACAGTTATACTTAAAAGCTTGTTCTATATAAGAGACCTTCAGGCTCAAAGATGCGTCCAAAGTCACACAACTACCGAGTGACAGCATTCAGGTCTCTGGTACAGACAAGTCCCCAACTTACCATAGTTTGACTTAAAATTTTTTTACTTTAAGATGGTGTGAGAGCAGTAGCTTCTCCATAGCACCCATACTTGGAACACCAATACAGTCATTATGCTTTTCACTGTCAGTACAGTGTTCAATAAATCACACAAGACATTCAACCCTTTATTATAAAGTGGGCTTTGTGTTAAATGACTCTGCCCAACTGCAGGCTAACGTAAGTGTTCTGAGCACATCTGAGGTAGGCTAGGATAAGCTATGATGTTTGGAAGGTTAGGTGGATTAAATACACTTTGGACTTGTATTTTCAACTTACAGTGGGTTTATTGGGGTGTATCCCTATTGAAAGTTGAAGAGCATCTGTAATTTTAACTCTACTCCGGGTGTTTTTAAATGACAATTTTACAAAAATACAAGGTTCCCAATATTGGGGAAGTAAAATAAGAGAAAGCCACGGTATGGGGGCATAAGCACTAAATAAGCAATTACTGTTGTAACGATTTTTATTACTCTCATTGTCACCTGTAGGGCTGGGCCAGAGACAGGGGCGCTGAGGGTGCCCCAGAGCCCTGGGGTGGGGGTGGGGGTAGCTTGTCTGCACTGCCACCTCGTGGCCAGTGTGTGTAACTGCCTATGACGAAGGCCTGGAAGGCAGGGTCCCTCCAGGGCCAAGAGCCAGAGCTCGCCAGGAGAGCATCCTGCACCTTGGCCACTCAGAGACAGGGGTAGTGTGTCCTCCTCCTTTCCTCCCCAGAATTGTGACAGGAAGGTGTCCAGCACTGCTGAGAGCTGGGGCTGTCCTCCGAGCACACACACACATACACAACTCCCGCTCTCTCAAACCTGGGAGGAGCACGCTTGGCTCACATGGGACTCGATGCCACTTACCATCACAGGGCATGCTGTGTCAGCCATGATGCTCTCATTTTGTTTATTTCACAGATGGGAAAACTGAGGCCAGAGAGAAGACACCCTGTGTCCAATCGCAGCATTTGCAGACCTGCACCACCTGTATATGGACCAGGGGGTGTTAGACAGCAGGAAATATGACATTCCTGGTCAGTTCCCAGATAGCGGGCAGCCCAGCAGGCCTGGGGGATGCACCACAGTCTGCCTTCCAGACACAACAGTGGGCTGGTGGCTATGATGGAGGGCCAGGTGAAGGTGCTTGCTGCTGCCTGGGTCAGTCACAAATGAGCACCTGTCCAGCATCTCAGAATCCGGTGGGGAAGCAGGTGCTCCAGCAGACAGATGCACTGAAGTGTCAGGAGGAGGAGGAGGAACACCTTCGTGGAGCTCTCGGGAGCAGGGACACAGCATCAGGACAGAGCACAGCTGGGCCCTAGGTGGGGTGACCCTCGAGCTGAGTCCTGAAGGACAAGGTTATTGAAGGTTAGGGAACCAGCAGGGCAGGGAGGACAGGGAGGCAGGAGGTGGGGGAGAGTGTGTGAAAGCACCCCCAGGAGGGTTGGGGATTAGCAAGTGCTCAGCCACGGCGTCTCCACAGCAGACTGAAATCACACTCCTCATCCCCCTTGTCCAAGGACCCTAGAAGCACCCAGGAAGGTGGCGACAGCCTTCACCAACACTGTGCTCCATGAACACAAACTCCTCGTATCTACAAACTCCTCAGGCCAGGCTTGAAGAGATGCATGGTCCCATTTTACAGAGAGGACCAAGGAACCAGGAGGGTTAGTAACCTGCTCAAGTTCACACGATTTAATGGTGAAAGCAGGATTTGAAACAGGCAGACTAGCTCCAAAATCCAAGCTCTTTTTTTATTTTTCAATTGTAGTAAAATACACATAATATAAAATTTTCCATTTTAACCATTTTTAGTGTACAGTTCAGGGGCATTAAGCACATTCACATTAGTGAATGTGAATTAGTTAGATGATAGTGGCACAACTATCATCATCATCTTCCATCTCTGGACCTTTATGATCATCCCAAACTGAAACTCTGTCCCCATTAAATACTAACCCCCCACTTCTGGTAACCATGTTCTACTCTCTGCATGCATCTGCCTCTTCTAGTTGCTCAAGTAAGTGGACTCATACAGAATTTGTCTTTTCGTGACTGGTTTATTTCAATTAGCATGATGTCCTCAAGGTCCACCCATGTTGGAGCATGTGTCAGAAGTTCCCTCCTTTCTAAGGCTTGGTACTGTCTGTATATACCACATTTTGTTTATCCATTCATCCATCGATGGGCATGTTGATTGCTTCCACCTTTTGACTATTGTGAATAAGGCTGCTGTGAAGATGGGTGTGCAAATATCTGTTCAAATCCCTGTTTTCAAAAAATCCACATTCTTAGCACCACACAGAATCACCTCTCATAACCTCAGGGAGGAGCAGAGGTGAGGTGAGGCTGTTGGGAGAGCAGGGGTGAGGTACTGAGACAGGACTGCAGGCAGGGCTGCCCCCCCCAACACTGAGGGCCATGGCAGGGGCTAGGGGGAGGAGGAAAGCCCATTGGATGTTGCTGGGTGGGGCTCCCCAGACGCCCTCCATATCAGAGCAGCAGCGGCTCAGCAGGGACTCGGGAACTCGTGCAGAGGGGCCCGTTCCTGCCAGCGCTCCAGTGGGCCTGCTCAGGAGCCCTGGTGGAAGCCAGATGACTGACAAGATCCATCCAGAAGCAGAGAAGCAGTGTCTCAGCTACAACAGAGGTGGGTGGGATCCCGCCAACCCAGGGGAAATGCACCCTGCTACACCACGCCACATAGCTACTGCCACTGTGCTCACCACACTCTGAGACAGGCAAGGGAGCTCTTCCCTGGCAAGGCACAACCTGGGTAAATGAAAATTTCCCAGACCTGGACAGATTTCTGGCCTCTCTCTGTTCCCCCATCCCAGCCTAAGCAAGCAGAGAAATATTCTAGATATATTAAAAGATTCACTAGCTTGAAAAATCTGAGCAAACAAACAAATGAGACTATTTTTAAAGACAGGAGAACATATTGGAATATCCTTAACTCATTTTTATAGAGAGGTTTGATCCCATGCTCAACAGAGAATAAACATTTTTTTCAAGCTCATGTGTAGCATTTGGAGAAATTGACTATGTGCTAGGTGAGCAAGGAAATCTCAGCACCTTTCCCAGAACTGGTATTGTGCAAATTGCAAATTGCATTATTTCACCAGGTTGTAATAAAGTTAGAAAGAAGCAACAAAAAGGCACGTTTAAAAGGGAGGCTGTAAACAGACAACCTACAGAATGGGAGAAAATTTTCACAAGCTACACATCCGATAAAGGGCTGATAACTAGAATCTATTTAGAACTCAGGAAAATCGGCAAGAAAAAAAATCAAACAACCCTATCAAAAAGTGGGCAAAGGACATGAACAGCAACTTGCCAAACGAAGACAGAATAATGGCCAACAAACATATATAAAAATGTTCAACATCTCTAATCATCAGGGAAATGCAAATCAAAACCAC
>CAUYRT010068764.1:0-16121 GCA_963574885.1 Lepilemur ruficaudatus
AAAAAATTAGCCAGGCATGGTAGCACATGCCTGTAGTCCCAGCTACTCGGGAGGCTGAGGCAGAAGGATCGCTTGAGCCCAGGAGTTTGAGGTTGCTGTGAGCCAAGCTAATGCTACGGCACTCTAGCCCAGGCAACACAGTGAGATTCTGTCTCAAAAAATATATATATGTATATTAACTCTCATAGTGGCCCTTCCATGAATCCTGTGAGCCTTGTGGATGTGAGGACTGGGCCACTTTTTGTCCCTTTTTTACTCACTAGATTAGAAAAGCCACATTTCCAAGTGGCTATAGTTCCCACAGCCCTTATAAGGGAGACTTGCCACCCACACCTGCACCTGAGGCCCACAGCCCCTGCCCAAGGCATGGTTAAACACACAGGCTCTGGGGCAGCCTGGGTTCAAATCCCTCTTCTACTGTTTATGAGCTTTATGACACCTCTTTATGGGCCTCAAGTCACCTCATCTGTAAAGTGGGGTGATGATCATGATGGCACCTGTCCCAGAGAATGGCTGGGAGGACTCGGTGAGACGATGGAGGACGAAAGCTTAGCCTAGGGGCCGCCGGGAACGGTGTCCCGTAACTCTCAGCTCTGGCTGTCCTCTCTCTCAGCCTCCCCACCTGCCCCCGAATGACGGCAGGCCCAGAGGCTGGACAAGGCCCCAACATTGAAGACAAGAGGTGGCTGTCTATTGATGGAAGAAGAGCAGGGTCATCTGATTTCGCCAGCGAGGGGGAGGCAGGCTTCCCCAAGGAAGAACCATTGGAGCTGGTGCAAGGGGTAGTGTGATCGTGGCCAGGGGAACGGCATATACACTGGCCCTGAGGCAGGGAAGAGGGACAGAAAGGAGGAGGTGGGGACAAGAGCTGAGACCTTGTAGCCATGGGAGAAGGCTGGACCATCTCCTGTGGGTGCTGGAGAGCTCTGGGACCTGGGCTTGGGGTCCAGTCAACACTGACTCTTTGGAAGCCGTAGTTCTTTCATCATTACAGAAAACAATTTGTGCTGGACATTGTTCTAGGCGCTGGGTAAACAGCAGTGAACAAAACAAAGCCCTGCCTGATGGAGCTGGCATCAGGAGGAGGCGACAGCCAACAGACACAGATCGGTACCTTGCCAGGTGCAGTAAGTGCTGTAAGAGCACTCAGGTAGGGTTAGGAGAGAGAAGAGGAAGGGACCAGAGCTGCTTTAGATGACGGTCAGGGAAGGTCTTCCCCAGGAGGCAGCATCTCAGCAGAAGCCGGAAGGTGGGAGCCACGCTGGTGTCTGGGGAAAGTTGCAAATGCAAAGCCCCAAGGCAGAAGCAGCCCCACTGTGTGTCTGAGGACCGGTGGCTACCGCCAAACCAAAAGAGAGATGGAGGGGTAGGGGCTGAGGTCAGGGAGGCAGTGGGGGCCTCCTCCGGGACTTTGCTTTGACCCTGAGTGAGGTGGGAGCTATAGGAGAATTAGAGCAGAGAAAGTACAATACCTGACTCGATTTTTTTTGTTGTTGTTCTTTTTTTGAGATAGATTTACACTCTGTCGCCTGGGCTAGTGAACAGTGGCATCATCATAGCTCACTGCAACTTCAAACTCCTGGCCTTAAGCGATCCTCCTGCCTTATTCCCCGAGTAGCTGGGACTACAGGCACACGCCACCACACCTGGCTAATTTTTCTATTTTTGGAGAGACAACGTCTCGCTCTTGCTCAGGCTGGTCTTGAACTCCTGGCCTCAAGCGATCCTCCTGCCTCAGCCTCCCAGAGTATTGGATTATAGGTGTGACCCACCGTGCCTGGCCTTTAACTTGTATTTTTTAAAACAGCTTTATTGAGCTGCAATCCCCATACCGTACAATCCATCCACTGAAAGTGTACAATTCAATGGCTTTTGGTGTATTCACAGAGTTGTGTAACCCTCACAATTTTAGAACATCTCCATTACTCCAGAAAGAAAGCCTCTTAGCTACCCCCCCCAAACTGCCCCATCTCCCCCCAGCCCCTGGCAACCACTCATCCACCTGCTGTCTGTATAGATTTGCCTGTTCAGGACATTTCATATAAGTGGCTCATATGGTGAGGGCTCCTGTGTGACTAGCTCCTTTCCTGCAGCCTAACAGACCTGCCTTGTTGTTGGCTCTCAGGCTGGAGAAGGAACTGTTAGGGGCAGGGGTGGAGCCAATTGCTCAGCGAGGCAGCAACTGCAGTAGTCCAGGTGGGAGATGCAGGCGGCTGGCCCAGGGTGGGGGCCCGTCAAGGTAGAGAGAGAACGTTGGATGTACTGATGAATAATTTGAAGGCAGAGCCAGTGGCATTTGGGGAAGATTGAAGGTGTTTAACCAGAGCAGCTGGAAGGACGGCGCCGCCATCGGCTGTGATGGGGTGGCTGAGGGACAACCGGAAGCTCAGCTGTGAGCGAGTGAGTTTGAGGCATCACTAGACGGTGAAGGGTGCACAGCTGGAGACAGGAGTCTGGAGCTCCGCAGAGAGGTTGAGGCTGGGCCAGGGCATCTGGGAGCCTCTGTTTGCAGACTGCGTCCAGGTCCCTGAGCATGAATGAGCCCCCAGGTGCGTGGAGACTGAGGAAACCTACCAGGCTGGGGCTTGAACCAGAAAATGCTGTTCTGGGTGGAGAGAGCCCCCTTGTGCCCTGGCCGGCCCACCTCTCTGCCAGCTGTCCCCCTCCCCAGGATCCAGCAGTGCAGGCCAGTGTCCCTGTGGTTCAGAGCCTTGCAGAACATTGGCTCTTACCCTGGGAGAGACGGGAGCTGCCTGGCCCAGCAGGAAGCTTCTAGGACCCTGTTTCCATTAAAGCTGGCACGGGCCTCCAGGTTAAACATATTGACTTGGACCTCTGGGTGCAAAGACTGACCTGTCATGCAGCTTCTGTTCCAAGGCGAGATCTGACTTAGGTTTTAAAAGGATCGCTCCAGGGCTAAGATAGGGAAGAAGAGAATGGAGGGGGAAAGGGAAAATCAAGACAGCATTTCGAGGTCACTACACCTTAAATGCATCTCTCTCTCTCTCTCTACAGATACACCAGCCCACAGCAAGGGGGGCTCCAGCAGCCCGGAATCCTGGGCGAGGCCCTCCTACAATCCCCAGGAAGGGGGCTGCCCACGGTCCAAGGAGCGTGAGTCCCCGCCCCCTGCAGCCCTGCAGACGGTCCAGCTGCCCCGCCTGGCCTTGTCTCCACCGCCCCCAGCCCCTCCACCTCCACCCCCACCACCTCCACCACTGGCCCAAGTGGCACCCTCGCCCCCCAGCCCCCCGCCCCCTCCTCGGCCTCTGCCCACGCTTCCAGCCCCAGACCCCTCCCTGGACTTCCTGCGGGCCCAGCAGGAGACTGCCAACGCCATCAGGGAGCTCGCTGGCACCCTTCGACAGGGACTGGCCAAACTGAGCGAGGCCCTCAGCGCCCTGCTGCCCCTTCTGCCAGGAACCCCAGTTGACCCTCTGTCCCCACCTCTGCCCCCACCCCCACCTCCACCCCCACCTCCCAGGCCAGTCCTGCCCTCACCTGCTCCCAAGGCGGAGATCACCCCAGCGCCTGTGTCCGTGGTGGCTACTGTTGTGGATGGGGCCGTGGTGGCAGCCAGGGGGGTGATCATCTCCCCTAGGAGTGAGGAGGGGGCATCCCGTCCCCCTCCAGTCCCACTCCCTCCCCACGACTCACCCCCACACAAGAGGAGAAAAGCTTTCCCTACACGGAAGAGGCGGGGCCGATGGAAATCTCCATGAAATCTACTATCTACGCTCCTTCTGCCTGACCCCCCTCAGCTTGGCGCAGTCGAGGGGGGCGACGCTCCTTGCCCATCCCAGCTGCACCCTGGCACCCTGCTCCAGGGGCGTGAGCACCCCACTCCCTGTGCTAGTTAGTGCCTGATTCTCTGGGGGGCCTCATGGATGGGCTGCCCCAGCCCCTTTCTCTGGTACAGTGCTGTCTGCCTGGCTGCCTCCCTTAACCCTGACTTCTAAGCCATCAGTTTTATGTTATTTATTATTGCCCTGTGTAGGGTGCGGAGGGAACCTCTCGGGTCTGCACACACCCCCTTCCCTAACAATTCCTGTTCTTGACTTGAAGACAATTGACCCACGAAGGCCTCCGCAACCCAGACTTTGGAGGGGGTGGGAGTTGCGAGACAAATCAAAATCTGGACGAAGAAGAGGATTAACGGTCTATACCCTGGGGAGAAGGCGGGTGGAGTTCTTATTGGGGAGGTGTAGCTTGGGTCCTCTGCCTCCCAATGCTGTCTCACTCGCAGAGCTCAGCCCCCTCCTTTCTCCCCAGTGGTGACAGATATCAATAAACTTATTTTTAATACAATTATTTGAGGCTCTGAGACAGGCCTGGGAGACTGGCACCTACGTCTGCCTCACCCTCTCCACGGGCAGGCAACACCCCCTTGAAGTTGGAAGCTGGTGGTTCTCCAGCCTTTTTTTTTTTTCCTTAAAGCCTTCAGGTCCTGTGTTCAAATGAAATCTTACTCCTACCTACCCTTTAGACACCAGCCTAAATGTCACCTCCAGGAAAATGTCCTGGATTCCCTCCCCCAGGCTAAGATGGGTCTGCCTCATAGGTTCTTTCTCAGTGCCTGTGGTTCTTTTTCATGGTGTCTCTAGATGAACATGTGCCTATATCTGCATAAGGCATGTTTCCTTCATAATTTCATGAAGGCAGGAACTGGTTCTCTTTTACTGCCACACCTGCTGCTGGGCCTGGTAGCAAAATAGATAATAACCACCACCTTGGAGTCAGATCTGGCTCAAACCTTGGTCAGCTATGTAACCATGGGCCTCCATTTTCCTCATCTGTAAAATGGGCATAAATATTTAGGCATCTTTACTTCCTACATTAGATTCTATTCATCCTTAGCTCAAATATTACCTCCTTAGGAAAGCTTGTCCTGATACATACTCCCCATAGCACTTACCAAAAATTTTAATCATTTGAGCAAATCTAAATTTGACGTCTGCGTCTGTCACCAAGCTGAGCCTTGTCAGGGGCAAGGCCTAAGCCCGGGTCACTGTTGTATCCCCAGCACTGCCCAGCACAGAAGAGGGGTTGAATGTTTGAATAATTGCAACAGCTTAAAAACAACTTCCATTTACGGCACTTCTTTTCTGTGCCAAGCACCAAGCTAAGCATTTATATGTGTGTTTGCATTTCTATCTGAAGGTACCCAAGAAAGAGCAGGCTCTGGGGTGGTCTCCATTTTTCTGGAGAAATTGAGGGACTTACCAGAGGCCATGATCAGAGGCCAGTCCGGTCCCCCGAAGCCTGAATCTGGCCAGAACTCTCACCTGCCACTGGTGTTTACTAAATAATATCACAAAGGCAATTTTAGGTGACGCATGAGTGGAATTTTTAATGGTTCTATGGTTTTAACTTTTTTTAATGTAGCGAATACAAGAAACCCATGATTATAAACATAACATTGGCTAGGATGAGGCAAAAATAGGTGAATTTTTTTCCCAAGGAAAAAAGTGTTCGATGCAGGTGGTAGACAAAATCATGAAATTGAGATTTAAGTTCGGGGGACATGAAATCAGAGCTGCTGGGGTTTGCAGTGGGATGGGAGGAGAGAACCACCGAGTGCAAACTGGCTAGTCGTTGAGGTATTTTTGAGCGCCTAACAGGGACCCAGGCCTAGAGAGAGGAAGGGATTGATGTGAGTTAGAACCTGCAGACCCGCCGCCTCGGCCCCGCAAAAAGACTGCCTCGTCTGGGAAAGAGGACTTGAGGGTGACCGAAGCCTGGTTGGGCCTACCAGGTAGTGAGAACTGAAGGCTGGGGAAAGGTGGTCTGGTGCTTGCCCTCCCCCAGCAATCCCCTCCTCTTGATCGTCATCTTGCGGCCCCCTTCCTTAACCCCAAATTGGGACGCAACAACGGGCAAGGACCCCCCAAACCCAGTGCTCCGAAAGCACGGGGAAAAAAAGCCCCCCAAAAGTTGGGGGGGCAGACAGCGAGAATCGGGAAGGCCTCCCCCAACCTGCCAGACAACGGAAGTGCGTCAGTCTGTCCGCCCGCAGAGCATTTGGGGAATTGTAGTGAGCTGGGGGGGCGGAGAAGCAGACAGTGTAACCCTTTGGAGACCGGAGCGCGCCGGCGAGGTTGGAACAGAGTCGGAGGGCGCTCGGTCACGCCCCTCCTTTAGAAGATGAGAGAACTGAGGCAGGGATCTGGCTTGGAAGCCCTCAGTCCTCTCCTTTCTCTGGCTGTGGTCCGCCCCAGAGGCTGATATCTAGGATTCTGGGGGAGGATGAAGTGCCAAGTGGACAACACTCCCCCCGCCCCCAGTTGCCGTCTTCCCGTCCCCAGCCCTGAAACTATCCAATGAAGGCCTCTCCGCCCCGCCCCAGGACCTGCTGCCTTCCTGACCGGTCATTGGCCCACCTTTGATGGACGGGCAAACTGAGGCTCAGAGAGGGCAAGACGCTTTGCCCAAAGCTGCACAGCAAGTCAGAGCAGAAGTTGGATTCCCTGCAGCCTGTCCACCTCCCACAATTTCTGAATCCGTAGTAACTCTGATCATTCATACTGCAGCCCTGCCCCCACCCTTGTGCCCGAGCTCCTCGGAGCGCGCCGACTTCCTGGCTAGGTGACAAGGAGTAGTGAAGGTTTGGCGCGGAGAGGCGACGACCCCCCCACCATCCCCTCTGCCCGCGGTTCCCTTTAAGAGCCAGCCCCGGCGGGACTACGTTTCCCAGAAGGCTTTGCCGGCGCGTTATGTAACTTTCCCTGCGAAGCGGCCTCTGGGGCAGAAGGAGGAGGAGGCGGCGGCGGCCGTTGCAGTTGCGGCGGCGGCGGGAGCGGCGGGAGCTCGAGGCGGCGGCGCCCGCGGCCCATCGCGGGGCCCGAGCTGTGCGCCGCGGCTCGGAGCCCGGACCGGGCGGGGGCGCCGACGTGCTTCAGCCTGCCTTTCCAAGGGAGGCGGGAGTGAGGAAAAAGGCTCGGGGCCCAGGGGGCGGGGAAGGGGGGCCGGGCCTGGATCCGGCGGGGAGGCCGAGTCGGAGGCCGGACCGTGGCTCGTGCCGTCCCGGGGAGGCGAATCGAACATCGGCGACGAGGAGTGAACATCGGCGGCGGGTGGAACGCGGGGGCCGGGCAGCGCGCGCGCGGGGACCATGGCGTCTGTGCAGGCGTCCCGCCGCCAGTGGTGCTACCTGTGCGACCTGCCCAAGATGCCGTGGGCCATGGTGTGGGACTTCAGCGAGGCCGTGTGCCGCGGCTGCGTGAACTTCGAGGGCGCGGACCGCATTGAGCTGCTCATCGATGCTGCCCGCCAGCTTAAGCGCAGCCACGTGCTCCCCGAGGGCCGCTCGCCCGGGCCCCCTGCCCTCAAGCACCCGGCCACCAAGGACCTGGCTGTGGCCGCCGCGCAGGGGCCCCAGCTGCCGCCCCCGCAGGCCCAGCCCCAGCCGTCCGGGACTGGCGGTGGCGTCTCAGGCCAGGACCGCTATGACAGGGCCACATCGTCAGGCCGCCTCCCCCTGCCCTCACCCGCCCTGGAGTACACGCTGGGGTCCCGCCTGGCCAATGGACTGGGCCGCGAGGAGGCCGTGGCGGAGGGGGCGCGGAGGGCTTTGCTTGGCTCCATGCCTGGCTTGATGCCCCCTGGGCTGCTGGCAGCTGCGGTGTCTGGCCTAGGAAGCCGAGGCCTGACGCTGGCACCCGGCTTGAGTCCTGCCCGTCCAATCTTCGGCTCCGATTTCGAGAAGGAGAAGCAGCAGAGGAATGCGGACTGTCTGGCAGAACTGAACGAGGCCATGCGCGGCCGGGCAGAGGAGTGGCACGGACGCCCCAAGGCTGTGCGGGAACAGCTACTGGCGCTGTCCGCCTGTGCCCCCTTCAACGTCCGCTTCAAGAAGGATCACGGGCTGGTGGGGCGCGTGTTCGCCTTCGATGCTACCGCCCGCCCTCCAGGCTATGAGTTCGAGCTGAAGCTCTTCACCGAATACCCCTGTGGTTCCGGCAATGTGTACGCGGGGGTCTTGGCCGTGGCTCGCCAGATGTTCCACGATGCTCTGCGGGAGCCAGGCAAGGCACTGGCCTCATCTGGCTTCAAGTACCTCGAATATGAGCGCCGGCACGGCTCAGGAGAGTGGCGCCAGCTGGGTGAGCTTCTTACAGATGGTGTCCGCACCTTCCGCGAGCCAGCCCCTGCGGAGGCTCTGCCACAGCAGTACCCGGAGCCGGCGCCTGCTGCCCTGTGTGGCCCACCCCCGCGCGCCCCATCCCGGAACCTGGCACCCACACCGCGGCGTCGCAAGGCATCCCCTGAGCCTGAGGGAGAGGCAACTGGGAAGATGACCACCGAGGAGCAGCAGCAACGACACTGGGTCGCACCCGGTGGCCCATTCTCCGCTGAGACGCCTGGTGTGCCCTCACCCATTGCCGCCCTGAAGAATGTGGCCGAGGCTTTGGGCCACTCACCCAAGGACCCTGGCGGGGGTGGGGGCCCTGTGCGAGCGGGGGGCGCCAGCCCCGCAGCCTCCTCCACGGCCCAGCCTCCAACCCAGCATCGCCTAGTGGCCCGCAACGGTGAGGCAGAAGTCAGTCCCACAGCGGGGGCTGAAGCTGTCAGTGGGGGTGGTAGCGGCACTGGGGCGACCCCCGGGGCCCCTCTGTGTTGTACCCTGTGCCGGGAGCGGCTGGAAGACACCCACTTCGTCCAGTGCCCCTCGGTGCCCGGACACAAGTTCTGCTTTCCCTGCTCACGGGAGTTCATCAAGGCACAGGGCCCTGCCGGGGAGGTGTACTGCCCGAGTGGAGACAAGTGCCCGCTGGTGGGCTCCTCCGTCCCCTGGGCCTTCATGCAGGGCGAGATCGCCACCATCCTTGCGGGAGACATCAAGGTTAAGAAAGAACGGGACCCCTAGGCCACCACTGCCTCCAGGCTACTGCCCCCCCTCCCTTGCCACCTCCGCTTCTGCGGATAAATTATTCCCTCCCCCGCCCAGCCCAGTGCCACCCCTACCTGTGTACATACCCCCTTCCTCCACCCAAATGGGTCCCCTGGGGTAGATGCATTGTGGGTGGGGGGAGAAAGCTTGTGACTCCTTGTCTGAGGGAATGTTTGGGGTCCCTTGGCCCCTCCAGTTTCCCCCTCCCCTCCTTGGCTTGGCTTTGCAGCTGCTTGTAGTTGGGGGAGAAGTCCCCCCTCCTCCTTGAGAAGGGGCCTCCTAAAAACTCGCTCTTTATAAATGAGGCAAAAGCAATTTATGGCCCCCCTCTCCTGCCCCCTTTTCCTCCTTCAATAAACTGAAAGATGGGTTTTTTTTTTTTTTTCTTCTTGGTCCCTTAGTTGTGCGAGATGCTGCGCCCCCCTTGGGACAGAACTGATCCTGCAATGACTAGGACGTTGCGCTGTAACCTCCAGGTGGCGCCCTTCACCCAGGCGGTCCCGCCAGCTGCTTTTTTACAAGTGCTATCCACTGGTCAGACGTTTTAGCTGTCGCCTGTTTTCCAGATGACAGAACAGAGCTTCAGAGAGGGGGTGGCTCTTGCGTGGGATCCACAGACAAGCTCAGGAATAGGTTACCCTTACGTAGCTGGCCCATCCCCTATATCCACCCAGAATGTGGAGGACTCAGCGCCCAGGAGGGGAGGGGAAAGAGGCAATGGGAGATCCTACGGAGAAATGGGCACTGGGTTCTTACTGGGCAGGGCGAGAATCGAGGCTAGACTGCTGGAGGGACTGTCCAAGGAAAGAGGAAATTTACGGAGTAAGCTAACAGGATACCTGGAAACAAGGTGGCTACTTCTCGCCTCTGGGAAGCCTTAACTAGCCTTGCCACCCTCATCTCGGGAGACAAGCCCCTTCGGCGGCCACCCTAGAACTCTGTGACAAGCAGGGTAAAAGGCACTCCCCCGCGGCTGCCTCTGATGTGCGCGGCCTTGTCCCGCACCTGTCGGGGTGGCTGATCATTAACCAGGACTTCCTGCTTACTGGCGTCACGGGGCGGGGCTTGAGCGGGCCGCGGCAAAGCAGGGGTTAAGGGGAGGGGGGCGGCCCCAAGAGCCCAGCCCCCACCTCTATGGCCTCCTCCGCGACCCTGAGGTGGAGATACCTGGAAGGGGGGATGCTGGGTGCAAAGGCCAGCAGATGGACGGAGAGATGGGGAGTGACGGTGTCCTGCCACCGCGCAGCACTGTCAGACAGCTCTGAGACCTAAGGTTGCCCCCAGGTCTCAAGAACCCAGGTGTTTTATCAGCTAAATCTGGAGGATCCTGACTTTCTGACCCATCCTCTCGGTCACCCAAGTGTCCCACTCATCCTTGCAGACTCACGTGTCCCAACTCCCAAATATTAAGGATCCTGGGGCTTCATCCTCAGTTTTTGGACTGAAGGGTCCCCTTCCCCACCCCCCCATCAGCTCTCAGGTGTTCTGTCACCCCTGGCACTGCCAGTCTGGGCTCTGGGCAGGGCTTGGAAAACCACCCCTGATTAAATACACCAGGCGATAAGCCTGGGGCAAGGGAGACGCAGCTCGGCGCCCCGTGCCTGGGCTCCCCTCCCACCTCCCAAGCCTTCCCTGACCCTGCTCTGCAGACCCAAGCACTGGCTACCTCCCCTCCCCCAAATCGTCAGGGCTTGTGGCCTCCAGACACCTGGTTCCTGTGCCTCAATGGCAGCTGAAGAGCTGTGGAGGACACCTGGTCCTTTAAGAACAGCTGGTAGGTGGGTGGGGGGCAGGGGAGTCACCCCCAGCCTGGCTGGTGTGTATTCTAGATAGAGGTTGGGTTAACCATTAACAGAGCAGAAGGCCTGACCTGTGTGGGTGTGGGGGGCTGGATCGGTCCCCCTTCCCCCATTGCCAGGGTGGGGCTGGGGTGGAGGGGTTCTGGATTTATTTGGGAATGAGCGAGTAGGTGAAGAGACTTGGGAACAGAGGAGCCATAGAGAGAGACCTTGGGGGAGCGATGGGGCACAACAGCGGTGGGAAGGGAGAGATGCAAAGAGACGCCAGCTCGTGGAAGACAAGGGGCCACTAGAGCCAGAGACCCAGGGAGATGAGGCAGAAACAGACAGGGAGAGACAGGTGTTCAGAAAAGAGAACTAGATGGAGAACTAGCCGGAGAAGTTGAGAGAGCCTGGGATGCACAGATGAGCCAGCAATAGAGACACACACGGAGGGGAGACGGGTGCAGAGGGAAGGGAACGAAGAGCAGGTGAGAGGCTGAGATGGGGAAAGCACAGGTGCGAACTGGAGTTAAGACATCTTCAAACTCTAAAGTTCTATGAGACGGGGGCAGAGAATGGGAGAAGGGCAAGGCTGGGTCTGTTTCGGTCATTTGGTCCCCAGGGATCAAAATAGGTCCTGGCTCAACCCTACTCATCTTCCAGGTGGAAGCTCAGCTGACACTTCCTCCAGGAAGCCCTCCCTGACCCCAAGGCTGTATCAGGTGCCATTTCTGGGCTCCCAGGTTCCCCAGTGCTCCCCCAATCCCAGCCCTGCCTGTTCTGGGTCATCACTGTCTAGCAGCTGGACTGTGAGCCCCTAAGGGCAGGGCCAGGGCTGTCTTGGTCACCACTGTGTCTCTAGCATCACCCAGCACAGGGCTGGTTTAAGGGATAGGTAGATTAATGGGCTTCCTCTCTCCCTTAACAAATACTTATTGAGCATCTACTATGTGACAAGAACTGGGGTAGATGCTGTGGATAGAGCGGGGAACAGAATTCAGCCCCTACTCTGGTGAAGCTGACATTCAGGTGGGAGATACAGACAGGACCATAAAATATGACAGCCATGGAGCTGTCGTATTTCTCCTAAGAAGAAAAAATAAAGCAGGGAAGTGGGTAGAGACCGATGGAGGTTGCCGTTTTAGAGATGGATGTAGGGAAGGGCTCACTGAGGAGATGACACTGAGAACTGAAGGAGGTGAAGGGCCAGGCATAGTGGCTTATGCCTGTAATCCTAGCGCTTTGGAAGGCGGAGGCGGGAGCATCACTTGAGGCCAGGAGTTCAAGACCAGCCTGGGCAACATACTGAGACCTCATCTCTACAAAAAAAAAAAAAAAGGCGAGGAAGTGATTCCAGGGAAATCTGAGTGAACAGTATGTGCAAAGGTCCTGAGGTGGGAGGAGTCTGCTTGGTTTGTCCCAGAAGCAGCCAGGTGGCCGGTGCAGCTATGACAAGAGAGGAAGTTGTAGGAAATGAAGTCAGAGGGATGGTAGGGGAGTGGCGGGGGGGGGGTGCCTGTCGGCTATGACAAGAACTTTGGATTTTGTTTTAATAGGAACAGGTGGAAGCTTTCAAGCAGTGGGTGAAGGGATGGAGCAAATGAGGCAGAGATGGCACAGAATCAGCGGGGACAGGCACGGATCTGTGTGTCCAGTGCTCAACAGAGGGCCTACCTCGCACAAACGTCCACCAATGGTGTGCGCGTGCGAGTGAGACCCCAGACCAACAGAGAAGTCAGAACAACATCTAGGTGGATGGATGGACTCACAGACCCCCAAAGAGAGGCCGGCTAAGGACCTGGGGACACCCAGGGACAGCAGATGCAGACAGCAGCTCGGCTGAGAAGTCCCATTCCTTCCAGAGCCCTCCCCATCTGGAAAGCTCCCTGGGGCTGGAAAAACCCCCCAGGCCCCCCTGCCCGCCTCACTCGTGGTGTGCCCGCTCACACCTCAGGCAGAGGAAGCTGGCAGGCCCCACAGGAACCTTTCTGTGCGGGGGGAGTGGGCGGGCGGGCGGCAGGGACGAAGGGAGAGGAGTGGCAGGCAGGCGGGCAGCGGGCAGCAGCTGCACAAAGGCCCCAGTGTCTGCCCCTCCTGCCCCGGGTACAGATATAAATAATATGTCCATATACCTTTATATATATACCAGCGGGCTGGGGGCGGGAGCCTGGGGACAGCGCTCCCCTAAGGCCTGGGCATGGCAGAGTTGGCTCCTGTGGGGGCTGGGGGCTTGGAGACCCACAGATCCTGCCCAAGACTAACAGGCTCGGGCTAAGAGACACGGTGACAGAGAGAGAAACCTACAGTCAGAGACTTGCCAAGAGAGACGCAGAGCGAGACAGCAAGTGGCAGGGAGCTGGGTTACTCAAATGGGACATGGCGACAAAACAGGCAGAGAGGGCTGGAGCTCCTCTGAAGAGAGACAGAAGTCAGAGGGACAGGGACAGGGACAGGATGAAGACAAGGGGTCATGCCAGAGAAAGGCAGAGCACAGAAGAACCCGGATGAGAGGAAGCAGGGACAGAAAGAAGCAGCGCGGTCAGGAGACACGCACAGAGGGACACAGACAGACAGAGCCAAGGCCAAGGCTGGGGGCTCGGGCAGGCCAGTGCCCGAGGGTGGTGGGAGGGCAGGGCACGTCTCCATCTGGGGGACTCTGGTCTAGCCCAGCCCAGAGCAGGCCGCGGGGCAGGGAGCGGAGGTGAGGGAGGTGGCCCTTGGGTTCCGGATCTTGGTGTTTGCCTGGGGCAGGCCTTGCAAACAGGCGCCCAGCAAGGGTGGGATGGGATGGGCTCCAGCCCTGGCACCCATGGGCCTGACACACCCACCTGTGGCCTGGGCAGTGAGTAACACACACGGTGACACCTGGGTAGATGGTGACACATAGAGGGACAGACGCAGTGACAAACAGTGACAGATATAGGCAGAGCCACAGCGACAAGTCCAGAGTGACAGAGACGTAAACAGTCACAGAGACCCACTGTAGCACACAGTGACAGATACACACAGACCAACATAATGACAGATGTGCAGTGATACACGTAGAAAACACAGTGACAGGCAAACGTGGTGTTAGGCACAGAGACGCAGTGACAAAATACACAGTGATGGACAGACACACAGTGACAGTGACAGAACTGCACATGCACATGTACACAGATACGCAGCTACCTACACAGGTGCAGTGGCAGACACAGACGTAAGCACACACGCTAACACACCGAACAGGCACATCGCGGAGTGACATGGAAGCGCACAGGTACAGTGACACCGAACACACGGACTCGCACGTACACATCCTTGTAAACGGCCTGGTTACGAGTGCGTGTGTGGCTTCTGGGGGTGCCCCCACCTCCTCCCATAGCAGGTGGGTCAGAAGTGGGGTGCCGCCAGGGGGGGCCTGGGCCCGGGACTCTGCTGAGTGCTGTTCCCCCACATGTACAGGTTGGGGGCCAGACTGCCGGGGTTCAAGCCCTGGCACCCTAATTCATTACCTGTGTGACCCTGGGCAAGTCACTTCACCTCTCTGGGCCTGTTCCACCAACAATAAAGTCGAGAGGAGCAGGAGGGATTGAGTCGATCCGTTCTATAAGGTGTTCACAGAGCGCCAGACGGACGGTAAACCCTAGCAGCTTTTAACAATTGTCATCATCGTTATCATCATCATTGTCATCTCATGCCTCCCAGTGCAGATGACCCTCTGCCCACAGCTGGGACCCTTCCCTGGCCTCTGCTTCCTTATCCACGGGCCCCTTCCTTGGACCGTGTCACTTCAGGCCCACAGCCCAGGGCCGCCAGTGTCCCCATGGCCACCCCCATCCCTGGTCCCTGGCAAACCCATGTCTGTCCATGCGTCCCACGTCTGACCGTGGTACTTTTCCACGCTGGACATCAGCCGGCTGTCCCTGGGGTGGGGGTCACACCTGCCCACGCCAGCCAGCAGAGCCGGTGGCCACCAGACACCCTGACGGATGGCCCCACCCTCCCCCAAGGACCCTACAACAACACCCCGCCCCTCCGGCCACCTGAGGTCCCCACTGGGGCGGCCTGAGGCCCGAGCCTGGGGACAGGAAGCCCCAGGCCTGGCCGCCCTGAAAGCCTCTTTCAGCCTGGGCCTCCTCCCGCCACCACCGGCTCCTCCCGCGGAATAATATTTGGGCTGTTGGCCGGGGGGCGGGGGCCAGATCCGGAGGCCGCCTGGGAGAAGCCAGAAACCGCAGGGCTTCCTGCCTGGGGCTGGCCGACTCAGGGAGAGACCCCCAGGCCCGAGGGAGGGGGGCGGGCGCCCGGGGAGACTGAGGGCCTTTCTCTCGGCCCCAGTTGTTTTTTCCAGGAACCAGGAGGAATTCCCCAGCCTGCCCAGGACAGCGAAGCTGGTGGGACGGACAGGGTAGCCAGCACGGCAGGGGGCGGGGGGGTGACACGCAGCTGGCAAGGCGGGCACAGTGACAGAAATAGAGGGCCTGGCCTGCGAGGTGGCAGGTAGAGGCGGAAACTCAGGGAGCCGGGAGACGGAGGGAGGCCAAAGAGGAAGGGAAATGAGAGATTGAGAAAAGGAATGAGGGGAGATAGACCCCAAGAAACGAAGTCAGAGTCCCTGAGAGAAGCAGGGAGAGACCCAGAGAGAGGGAAGGACAGAGCAGAAGCAATAGAGAGAAAGAAGGAGAGAGAGAGGGAGAGAGAGAACAGGGCAGACCACATGACAGACACACGTGCAGCATTTCAAAGAAACCAGGAGACGGATAAAGGCAGAGAAGAAGGGTCAGGGACAAAGTGGCACAGAAAGAGATGACGCGAAGAGACAAGGAGAAAGGTGGACACGCACACGGGGAGACACGTCACACGGGCGCTTGCACGCGTGCGCGCGCACACACACGCATAGGTGAATGAATACACACAGGCGAAGTCTTTGGTGTTTGAATGAATGAATGAACAGCCAGCTGGCTGCCCGAATAAATGAATGAAACGCCAGAGAGCCAGCAACCAGGACAGGCAAATGCAAACGGGAGGAAAAGACATTATCTGACCCGTCCTGCCCGCCTGCTCCACTGCTGAGTGACCTCGGCCCAATCTCTTCCCATTCCTGGCCTCAGTTTCCACTCTGAAAGGAGGGGTGTGAAGTGCACCATCGTGTTACCGAGCGAGCCACTCCAAGTGGCAGACAGGTGGACTCAGAGCCTCCGGAGAGGGCCGGGCGTGGTGACTCACGCCTGTAATCCTAGCACTCTGGGAGGCCGAGGCAGGAGGATCCCTCAAGGTCAGGAGTTCGAAACCAGCCTGAGCAAGAGCGAGACCACCATCTCTACTAAAAATAGAAAGAAATTAATTGGCCAACTAAAAATATATAGAAAAAATTAGCTGGGCATGGTGGCGCATGCTTGTAGTCCCAGCTACTCGGGAGGCTGAGGCAGAAGGATCGTTTGAGCCCAGGAGTTTGAGGTTGCTTTGAG